>OY776115.1:136140762-136394262 GCA_963675035.1 Allygus modestus
GGAACTCAGTGGTTTCAAAATGAAACATATGAAACATCTCAAAGTATTATACTAACTGTTTAGATTTTCTTATAAAAATAATGATATAAACCTGATTTGTTGTTTCTATTTTATAAGTTTCATTTGTTTCTTTAATTTAGGAATTGCATCAGCTGAAAAGGTATTGTTTGTAAATTTACGGTAAACATCAGTATAGCATCACAACACAATTTGACTCAATTTCAGCATTAAAGCATTGACTATATAGTCAACGATTAAAGCAATACACAGTTCCAGCACTGACAGATCCAAAATAGCTTGCTCCATGTGTTACATTGCCGAATTGAGAGATGACCAAAGACGTTGCCACTGCCGACAAATTAACATACTCCTTCCATCTCCACCCAACGTTCAATCAGCTACCTTTTAATTTAAATATTCGTCTACAATAAAGTGTTGCATGATAAAATTTGGGTGATTTCAACATTGTAAACACTACACTAAAGAAGTGTAAATGTGCTAAATTTAGAATACAAATTTGCTAAGGTTAAGTTCTCTGTTGTTTACACAGGTACTGTAAAGATTAAACTAAGTTGGCTATACGTAAACAATGAGTAACAAGTCTATTTTATAATCACTTTCTGCCCAATGTCTGACATATAATTAAAATATAAAAGTAACAGTATTGCAAAAACTATAGTACCTAAAAATGTCATTTTTAAGAGTATTTTATGTTAATTACAATTGAAACTATCCAAGATAGTGTTAGATACATTTTGGCAAGAAATAAAAACCTTAAATGTTTAAAGGTAAGACAACTTATGATTTGCTTATCCAGAAACAGAAATAAAAAGTAAATAACACTGGTTTTTAGTGAGTATTTTTAGTGAATTTCCTATGGAAAAGTGAACTATTAGCAAGATCCGCACGGTGAAACTTAAGCCCGGGACCAATAGAAGTTCCTACTGTGAACCTCTGAACACGTTTTGGGGGTCACTAAAAACTTTATATATAAATGTATGTTCGCACTCTAAAGGACGCAATTTTTTACCGATTTACTTGAAATTTGGTAGGAACCTTCTCTTCTGTAAACAGTTGGACAAGTTCGTTGGGCAAAACAATTGGACAACTCCAACCCTCTTTTTTGGGGTTTTTAATTTTTCAAATTTTGAATTTTTGGGCCCAAAAAGGGTCAGAAAAGCCCGAATGTATAATCACTGCATATTAAATTATTGCACCCAAAATGCCAAAACTTTGAAGCCTTCCGAAATCATTCTAGCACAAATATGTACCGAGTTATTAAAGTACACAGTACGTTGTTTTATGGGGATTTTACACTGGAAAAGGCTGTTTTTCATATATTGATGTTGTTTTATCACCCCCAATGCCCCTATAACAACTTTTTATCCTGACTATGCTTCCTCCTAACCTTAAAATTTACAACAGTGCCAGCCTAATAGTGAATTTAAATATATCCAGGAGCATCAGTACAGCCAAAAAAATTAAATTTTTAAATTTTCAAAAGACATGTTACCAGTGTTGTTTTAAACCCTTTATTCAATTTGTTAAAGGTTTTAATGCGGAGATTCACCACCCCACGTCAGCGTGCTGCGTGCCAACTCGTTTCGTAATACCATTAGATTACTAATTATTAAATGTCTTGGAGAGACATATACTTTCTTGAGATTTAATGAATTGTCTAGACTTTTATAACATATATTAAAGTTTTAATAATCAATGTATTATGTTCAACATAAATCATGAATACTCTTAAATAATTTTACATCATTTATCACAGTGTTTAAACGCTTAGCTAATACTAAGATATGCAGTGTTAGAGAGTATTGTGCTACAAGTACCGCGACAATACTTTTTAAGGAGCAACAACTGAACCTAATAAAATTAACTTACAAATGTTCACTTATAAAATTTATTTTGCATATCAAGCACTTTTTAAAATAAAAATTACCAGTTAATATGGAGGCTAAATAAAACAGGACATGTTGACCAGCTAAGCACCTTCTTAAACATAAACAAATCTTTATATATAATTCTGTAAGCGAAATTTTTAAGTCAAAATTGTGGGAGTTTGACAAATCGCAGGATGATGGGAGACGGCTTAAATTAAAGGTCTTGATCCCAGGGACTTGGGAAAAATAGCAGGATTTCTAAAAAGTTACCAGCAAACTAGAAATAACCTAAAACATCCCCTATAAGAAAAGCATGGGGATTTCAAAACGTCTGCTTTGTTGTTTACATTAAAATATGTGATTAAGTGTCTACTTTGTTTACAAACTGACATGTGTTCCTACTTATATCGTTTTTCTACAGCACTTAAATAGTAAAAAATCAGATGAGGCAGAGTATTGGAGCAAGGTTACGGGCTATGGCCCCTTCAAAGCCACTAGTCATTCATAAACAAAATTTGATGTTTATGTTGTTGATGTACAGATTAACAATAGATTTACAAATAAATTTGTTAAAACCTTCCTGGAAACTTAAGTCTAAGAAAAACAACAACATTACAAGGCGAAAAGATAAATTCTTTAAATGAAAATTAGACATAGAGGGTGTGGACAAATTAATTCACCATAATACCAAACAAATATAGGACAAAATTGCAGAGACTAAAATCGTAGATAGCTCCTTTTTACTTATATATGTGGTTGTAGCTTTAGCTACCGTACTTTAAAAAAATTACTTCCCCAAGACTGGATAAAAAATTACTGCTAAACTTGTTATTCCTTCTCTACAACAACCAATATTTACAACAAATATACATCAAAATACTGCAAAACTTAATAATTATCTACCATACTAATAACTTTTTGTTCTTTTTGGTTTGTTTGATGTTTTGTTCTATAAATAAAATATTGACCGCGATTAATTTTTATTAGTGAAAATATCAATAAAAACCACCATTGCAGCGATACCCGCTAACTTCCAATACAAATATAAAGTACAAAAAGCATTTAACCAAGTTTCATCAATAAAATATAATTCTTAAATTAATGAGATAAAAAATGTACCATCCTCTATAAAAATAACATTGGGGCAGATACAGGGATGCAACAATTTTCTGCAATGGGGATGACTGAAAATAGAGTTTTTACGACCACAGTTTCATCCAAATATAAACTAGGGAGATATTCAATTTTATTTATTCTCCATAAGAATAACATATTGACCATATGATTACATATATAGGACCGTGTATCCAGGTTAGTGATTCAGAGGCATTTTGTGCTTTATCATAAAGCCACAAACAAAGTTGGATTAATACATGTTTATAAATAGGTGAGATAGTCAATTTTACTTATTCTCCATAAAACAATATAGGTCGCACTTTCAATATGTCAGTAACCATTTGATGTAGGGTAATACGATTTGAAATACTATTTTTTATGATGAATTAAGGGGTGTGAAACTAAAGATTATTTTTTTAAATGTCTATGAAAAAACTTCAAAACATAATTTTTTGGATATGTAACACTTATAAAACCCCCCTTGGATGGTGAAATCTCTCTTGTTTTCAAACTTATGAAAAAAATATGCCCCTTTTCACATTTACACCAAAGATCAGATATCAAGACATCATTTACATAAAGATCAGAAATTTTTTACAAATGTTATTGTGCCTCTGGGCACATTTATACAAATTTAAACGAATAGTGTCCTAGGTCTTACCATGGCAACTACGGTAAAAGCTTCTTCCCTACAGGGGAAAAATAAGAATATTTATCCTAAATATAAATCACAAGTGTATGCTATGTTACAAATAATTATTGGTCTGTTATCTCAATTAAACTTTTGTCTTTAATCGTTATTGTTTTAGCGAATTTCCCCTATAGGGAAGAAGCTATTACCGTAGTCAGCATGGTAAGACCTAGGCCCGAGGCCATGATATTGAACTTTATCATAATACTTACTTTTACTTTTATTTTACTTTATTATAATTTGAACTTTTCGTTTTGAGGTCCCCAGACCCCAAAAACACCATTCGTTCGAAACTGTATATATATATATGTGTGTGTGTGTGTGTGTGTGTGTGTGTGTGTGTGTGTGTGTGTGTGTGTGTGTGTGTGTGTGTGTGTGTCCGTGAGCACGATAACTCTCGTAAAAATGATCCGATTTTGATGAAATTTGGTATAAATGTGTAAAGCAACATTTATGACTTTAAGTTCGAAAACCAGCCAGATCGCTCTACTGGAAGGGGTATTTTGGGGGGGTTTTGTACCCCAAAAATGGGTTTTTTTAATTTTTCACATATAATTTTTGAAATATTAAAATTTTAGTTTTCACCATTGGATTCAGCTTAAAAAAACACACAATTTGGTATTTTGATCATTTCTCTACGTCAATTGGTTACCGAGATATTGAAAGTGCTAAACACAGTACTAATGTTATTCTTATGGAGGAAAAGAAAAATTTCATATCTCGCTTATTTATGAACGTATAATGACGAAACTTGGTATATGGCTTCATCTGGTTGTGGTCTATTGATATTTGCTAAAAAAAATAATTTTTTGCCTATGGATCCCGTAGCAGCAAACCTGCGTACTCATCCCCATGTTATTCTTATGGATAATAATTAAATGCTATGTCTCCCTTAATTATGAAAATAAATTAATAAAAACTGGTATATAACTTCACCTACTTCAGTTATATTGATATTAGCATAAAAAGCCATTTTTTGTTTTCCTTGTTGCTGCAAACCTGCGTACTCAGCCCCAATGTTATTCTTATGGAGAATAATTAAAATTGTATATATCGCTTATTTGTGAATATATTTTTATGAAACTTGTTAAGTGGCTTGATGTAGTATTAAGACATTTATACCTCCATTGGAAATTCGCTGAGTATGCAGGTTTGCTGCGACGGGGGTATTTATTACTTATTATTCAGTAATAAATACAAATCTAACTATGACCTCAGCCAAATAAACAAACATTTATTGTTAGTGCACAAGGTTTATTTGACTGCTCTTGATATGTTTATATTGGAAAACTGTGTATAACATATTTTATAACATTAGTTAGGTGAGTAACAGAGAGAAACAGTTTAAATTTGCTCCCTACAGCCATAGATTAAGCACACTCCTTAGCACCCTTAAGTTAGGAGTATGCCTAATCTACGATACAACTACACACATAACTATGCTCATAATCACATCCGGTTATTTCTTGTAACTATTTTTTTAAGTTAGTATTTAAAAAGAGTTTTATAACAATACATGGCAGTAAATACATTTAATAGATTACAATAGTCAACATTATCCAAGGTTAGGCTTTAGTTCCAACATATTTACACATTACTTTGTTGTGCAGCCAGCAGATGATCCAAGTCTGACCTCAACATGACCACGTTGGTGGGGGATGGGGGGTAGGGGGGGCAAGTACACCTTCCCACCAGGGCCTATGATAACTAATGGGCCTGCACTCATTCCCATAAAACGACAAATAAAGTTACCATAGGCGTAATTCGGGGGTGGCATGGGGGGGCAGTTGCCCCCCCAATAATTTGGAAAACATATTATTATAATATATATGAAAAGTCACAATAATCACGATCATGACTATGTTTGCCCCCCCAATCAAAATACTGAAGTTACGCTTATGAAAGTTACCATTACCGGTACCTTCCAATTTAAAATTGTTTGATTAATATTTTTTACGGGTAGAGTAAAATTTTCTAATTTTTTAAAATTTATCATTTTTTATTTGTTTATAGGTTATAGAACATTATAAAATTAAAAGCAGCTGATTTAATGTTTTCTTCTTTGGATGTAAACGGTTGGTTTTTTAAGTGAATATGGCTGACTTACCAATATTTAGGTTATAATGCAGTTAGCTTGTTCCATAGCGAGCGGTAAGTAAGGTGCAGCAAGTGATAAAAACATTTTCGCTTGCTAAACAGAAAATAGCTGCTTTACGATGTGTTTTTAGATCGTACAAAAATACTTTAGGTGTGGTTAAATGGAAAAAATATAGCAGTTTTTGCATTCTCATTTTTAAAAAAGTAATCAGCTAATTTTTTAAAACTTAACCTTGTATAAGATGTTTACTCTTTGTAAACTCTTTGTTTACCCATTACACATAAGAGACAAGTTTGTGCATAAGTTGAATACTACATTTTACATTTACATCCAGTTCAACAACAAACAGTAGGCAAGATATCAAACATTAACAAAGATAAGGGCAAAAGATTCAGAACTTGTGGCAAAGTCAAGAACAACGGATAGATGGGTCTGGGCAAGTCAGAGGCAAGATATTTTATATTTATGACAAAAAAGGAATAGCTTTAAAAATGAATTGGTAGTATTAGTTTAAAATTCCTTTAATAGGAAAATACATACCGTTGAGTGAAATTGATCAATATTCACATAAGTTATAAAGAGAATAGAGAAAATAAGGATTGGTTCTTCTTAGACTAGGTGCTGCATATAGATAACAAGTATGATCAAAATAATAATTCCTAAAAAGCAATTACATTATATCCTTTTACTTTCACAGTTTACCTATTTAAGTTCCTATTTAACATTTAAAAGTTGTAAGTACGCTGTAACAGTAAAGTACAAATATTATGATAAAGTTTTATAGATATAAAGTTTGGACCTCTACCTTAGGGAATCTATGTATTATTCCTCAATTAGACCCAATTTTCTTACCTAAACATGTAACGTTTGTGTGTCATTTAACCATTTCACCATAATATAAATAAAAACATTAACAAAACAATTCATATTTTTTGGTCTTTTAACGAGAGTATCAAAATAACATGACACATTTACACAATCCAATGCACAGCCAGTATAAAAAATAAACTAGTAATATATACAAAATATATTAAAAAAGACTATTAAAACGAGAGGTACAATGGTAGAAAGGCCTTAACCAGTCAAACAGTATTGGTAAATCAATTATAAGAAAAAAGTAGGAAAACCAAGAAATTATCTTTGAGTAAAAAAAACTGAGCGATTTTTTTTTTAATTACCACAAGAACAATTAAAAAAAAGGAAAGTTCTACACAAAATACTACAGTAGTAAAACTTGTAATAGCTAAACAAAAATTCTATAGTAAAATGACTTCAATAACATTGTGTTGAAAAATATCATCATGTAATTTATAACTATAATTATTATTAGAGTATTTTTGAAACACTGAGTAGATAAGCTTTGGTAGTAGCTTTAGCGCAAAATTTCTCACTACCTTAAACATGTCGTCACATGACTTTCTCTTTCTAACATCCAAAGTTCAATGAGTTTGTTAATGAATATGACTTCATCACGTTAATACTCACACAGTACATTCACTCTCTAAGAATAGTGAAGCCGATTAAAGCCAGGACTGATGCGTGTGTCTACACTCGTGCAACAAAACACACTGTGAGGCCTGTGAAGATCGAGTGAAGACGGCAAAAACATCTACCAGAACATGACCAAACGTTTGGTAAAGGGCAAACTAAACCATCCCCTTCATTGGCAAAGAAACAAATGTGGAACGTTTCACCGTTTTTCCTTAAAAGACAATTGTAAAAAGTAATTGTACAAAGGTATGTTGTGCAAAGCGCTCACAGTAGCTTTACATAGCTCAGGTTTGCTAAAATACAGACTTTAACCTTCTAACACTCTAATCTGGTTTAGCATTATTAACAGACTTCAATAGTAGTGCTGTCAAACATTCGGGACGAAAATCCCACAGGTCATGTGATCTTCTAAAAAAGTGTATTGTAGCTGTAGTATTTTTAAAATACCCATAGTATTTGCGTTCTCTTACTTAGTATATTTACAATATACCAATTCTTGCCTGAGGGGGGAAATGTAACTTATCTTACCATTTCTGTGGTGTTATTTTCTACCCTGTGTTCAACCTCAATTGCAGTTACAAATTGTTCTCGTCCATCGCGAAGTTGATATCCTCCACTAGGTTGTCGAGGATCTCCTTGTAGCGTTGCGAGTCTCGCTTGAAGATGGTGTCGAGAAACTGAGGGTCCGTGAAGAGCTGGAAGACAGCGTCTATCCTCTGCAGGGACTTGTCCTTGAGATGCCTCTGGACTAGTCGGCGCAGGTTGGCGTGGGCCTCGGTCAGGTGCAGCACCAGGAACTGGCGATCGTAGGTGAAGTCCACACCGTGGAAGCTGAGGATGGCCATCGCGGTCGTGTGCAGCTGCACCTTGAAGTTCTCTGCATACTCGAGGTCTGTCGTGTTGAACTCGTCGTTGCGGAACAGCACTCCGACTTTGATCACCGTCTTGATTATGTTCTTCATGATCTTCTCCGTTTCTTTCTTATTTTTTGTCTGAAAACAGAAGACAAATTAAGCTCGATTAGGAAACGAGGTAAATAAATAGAGCTCTCATCTAGTGTTAAAAATGTGAAGCCTCACTGGAGGACATTTTTGTAAACAAATCATCTGGTCAAAGACTAATAAACTTTACTTGTCTTTGGACTTGAAACATCAAAACCAGAACAGAACATCATAACATCATTCATTCATTCAGATTAAATAAGTGATATATTACATGAAAAAACAAATACCAAGGTAATTTTTGTGATAAAATGCTACATTTATGCATATTTAGCTGAAAAGTTTTGTTTGTAAAAAAAGTATTCCATCATCAACAACTATTGTTTATTTTAATCACAAACATATTGTAAAACAATTCACTTGTTTCTAGTAAAAGCTAGGATAGTATAATATCTGATCGCTCAAAACATGTAACTTGTGAAAAGAACATTTGATTGGTTAACATATTGTTGCCATGGAGATGAGGGTACAGAGGGTCAAAATGGCAGTCAGCATATAGGCACAGTTTTTTACAGACAAGAGACCTCTATAGATACAGGGCCGTACTCAGTTTTCACGGGCCCCTGGGCAGGCCTGGTGGTGTGGGCCCTTGTTGCCATCCCCCCCCCCCCCCCGAGTACGGCCCTGTATAGATATATACCTCGTTACGATTAGGATAAAACCATTTTAGCTGACAAGTAAGAATCACCACTTAAAGTAATAAAGTTAATCTTGGTTAAGCGAAGTAGGGACCTCATAAAAATTCTAACTATCCAAATATTCAATATTCAAGTTCATTTAACATTATAAACATAGGCCCACAGGTGCCTTGGCACCTGCAAAGATTTCAGGAGGGGCGCTGCAGCACTTCTTCTGTTTTGGAGGTGCCAAGTTATTTATTTTACATTTGACAAAATCACTAGAACATACTATTGATGTTAATTTAAAAAAAATGTAGAATATTTGTTATGTAGAAATGTGAATGTTTTGCCGTTTTTGAAGATGTGGAAGATGGAAGCAACATAGAAATTAGAATGTTCATGTGGAGCGTACTTTAGAATTGCGTATAGGCCTTGGCGCCGAGATCGATCGCGATCGTAGGCGTAAAAGTCGCGTTTACACTATGTAGCAAAACGTGCTATATGTTACATATAGCAAAAGTTATATAACATTTTTGAAAAGTTCGAAAAATACTTATAGCAGAATCTGCTACATCTAACATTTAGCAAAAGTTACACAACATTTGCTATAAGTAGAAAATTTCAGTTTTTAAACTGCTACATATAACATTGCTAAATTCTACTACATTTAGCAAAAATTGTGCTCTCCATTCGGAGTTGGTAAAGATCAAAGAAAACTGTGCTAGATATAGCAATTGCTATATCTAGCAATGCGGATTTTTCGTCTAGCATCTGCTACATGTAGTATTTTCTGTCAGTTAGTGTCTTTCTTTCCAATTTTGTGCCCAATCATAAAGACAATATACTCAAAATGTTCACTGGTCATTCTTAAGAAGTTTTTGAAACTAACGTCACACCCACCTAATTTCACACCTCAATGGAGGATCATTCGTAACATCACCTGCAAAAGATCTTTCAACAGGTCAGTTCCACTATACACCCTCGCAGCAAGTGACGGCCTGACCCAAAACCTCCTTTCCCTCCTCTGACAGGCCAATATCACAGATCGCAGCCGCGAGCGCTACATCACATCTCGTCTCCGCGTTATTTTCGCCAATGGAGAAAGGTTTTGATACATGTAGCATGTAGCATTAAAAAATCAGTGATTTTAAATGTTATATAACATTTGCTATATGTAACATATAGCATTTGCTACGAGTAACATCTAGCAGGAGTAAAAGGTTCCGAATTAAATTGTTATATAACATTTGCTACACAGTGTAAACCCGGCTTTAAGCATGGCGCATCTCCTTTCTTCTATGTAAAAGAGAAGTGCGACCGCGAAGCTCTTATCTTACCATTGAGATTGTTTGTGGGTAGGATATAGTAGTTACTTTTGCCATTTTTATCGTTCAGTGGAGGCAAATTTAAATAATTAATACATTTTAAGATCACTTATTTTGATTTGTTTGCGTGACAAATCATCCAAAGTTGATTAATCAAAAGTTACCAATTTTACCCTCTAGCGTCATTAAGAGTCAAAATATATTATAGGTGACAAATTATATGTGCTTTTCGAACATTATGTGTCATTATTTATAAAAAAACTGTTTTAGCAATTCTACCATTGTAAATTCGTCAATAATCGTGTAAGCCTAAACTCTATGATCTACTGTATAATCAACTGAACAAAAAATGATAAGTCATGCGATAAAGTGAGAACTGAAAGATAACATCAACAAGATTAATATATCTATAGACATAGAGCTCTCGTCCTGGGTAAAAAAGTAAAGCCTACATGGTCGACCCAACGACGTAGAGTAAATATAGAGCTCTCGTCTCATGTTAAAAAATTGAAGCCTCACTGGAGGATATTTTGTAAACACAACATCTGGTCAAAGAGAAAGAAAGACTAACATAACTTGTAAAGGGAGCATTTGATTGGTTAACATATTTGTTGCCATGGAGACCGGAGGGTATAGAGGGTCAAAATGGCGGAGAGCATGTTGGCACAGTCTTTTCCCCCAGACAAGACCTCCATAGATATATATACCTCGTTGGGTCCCAGGAGGATTTAAATAAGGTGTACTATTGTGCATCGTAGTGTGACGTCATCTGGAGGCAGAAGCGCGTCACCAATGTATTCTGACTAACCTATGTGAAGAAGTAGAGTCATGGGATAGTCAGAATACTTCGGTGACAAGCTTTTATAAGAACGAGTTTGCAAAAATGGGAAACTTGGGGGCTATAGCCTATAAAAAAAATCAGGTCGGATCAGAACGTCTACCCTCCCTCCATCCCCACCACACCGTTATCGTTGAGAGGGACGTCATCTATTTTGTATATATGTACATTGCTATTGAATTTCCTCTAGTAAAAAGTAGCTATTACCGTGGGTTTAATCGTGGAAGAGTAAAAATGCAGTATAGGTATAGGGTACCGTTGGCAAACATAATTGTTTGACTGTAAATGATATATTTTTATTTTTAGATTACGGATGTCAAACATTTTTTCGTCGGAAACTGATATGTACCTGCACAAAACACTATTTGTTTAAATTTGTTACGTGTTTTTATATTGGAAACAGAAATTTAAATTTTATTTTGCGTTTGGTCTTGACGCGCGAACATTGAAATCTACCTAAAAGAAATCTACCATGTACTCGCCAAACCGAAACATTGACAACAAACCTAGAAACAAAAAATGTAAAATAGACATTTATGTTTCAATTGGCTAATCTAAAAATGTCCCGTTTAAAAAAATAAAAAGTGCCATATAAAAGGCTCGTATTTTCAATACACTAGTAAAACATGGTAATACTGTAGTTTACCATCACTTAAAAGAAACATTTTTAGTATTTGGAATATAAAACTTATACCGTTATTAAGCGTGTTTCAAATCTTCAAAATATCAAAGTTCATTTAACATTGTTAACCGTTTATTCTTGATTCATATACCGGGTGTCCCACGAAAAGGTTGCTATTTTAAAATTAATATGCCAGTCGTTTCGAACACACTACAAACTGGAAAATATACAGTTACAATAAATAGATGTGTAAAAATAAAAACCCCGTCACAGCAAACCTGCGTACTCAGCGAATTTCCAATGCATGAATATATTTCTTACTACCACATAAAGCCACTTACCAAGTTTCATAAAAATGCATAAATAAATAAGTGATATATAGCATTTTATTTACTCTCTATAAGAATAAAATTAGGGATGAGTATGCAGGTTTGCTGCTAAGAGAATAATCAATAAAAATCAAATTTTTGTGCAAATATCAATATACCAGTACTAGGTGTAGCCACATACCAAGTTTCATCAATATATGTTCATAAATAATCGAGATATCAAATTTTAAATATTCTCCATAAGGATAACATTGGACAACGTACTGTGTTTAGCACTTTGAATATCTCGGCAACAGTTGGACGTAGAATCACAATTTAAACACCAAAATGATTGTTTTGTAGAGCTAAACTGATTGGTAAAAGCAAATGTGAAGTTTGTAGTAAAATTAATTGAGGAAAAGCTAAAGACCATTTTCCTATAAGATTAACACAGGAGATTTTTTGAACACGTTTTTTGGATTTTCTCCGCAACAACTTAACCTCTAGGTTAATGATTCAAAATACTACATTATTTATTTTTTAAGCTCTATAAAATAGTTAGAACAATAATTGTGGTTTTAAAAATTTCAGGGTGAAAAATTGTAAAAACTGATTTTTGGAACATTTTGAAACCCCATAAACCCCCTTTCCCATTGTCCGATTTATCTGGTATTCGAACTTAAAGTCATGAATGTCAGTTTACACATTTGAGCCAAATTTCATCGAAATCGGACGTTTTTTACTCAAGTTATCGCATTCACGGACACATATATAAAAGTACTCGCTAAAAGTACCCTCGAGTTTCATTTGCTTATGATTAATGAAATCAAAATGGTGGAAAACAAAATAATTAGAAATACCCCCGTTGCAGCAAACCTGCGTACTCAGCGAATTTCCCATGCATGAATATAATTCTTACTACCACATAAAGCCACTTACCAAGTTTCATAAAAATACTTAAATAAATAAGTGATGTATAGCATTTTATTTATTCTCCATAAGAATAAAATTAAGGCTGAGAACGCAGGTTTGCTGCAACGAGGAAGATAAAAATGTGTTTTTTTTGCAATTATCAATATAACTCAACCAGTTGGAGCTACATACCAAGTTTTAATGATTTATGTTCATAATTAAGGGAGATATAAAGCTTTACGTATTCTCCATAAGAATAACATTAGGGATGAGTATGCAGGTTTGCTGCTAAGAGGATGATAAAAAAAATCAATTTTTTTGTGCAAATATCAATATACCAGTACTAGGTGAAGCCACATACCAAGTTTCATCAATATCCGTTCATAAATAATCGAGATATAAAATTGTAAATATTCTCCAAAAGGATAACATTGGACAACATACTGTGTTTACCACTTTGAATATCTCGGCAACGGTTGGACGTAGAATCACAATTTAAACACCAAAATGATTGTTTTGTAGATCTAAACTGATTGGTAAAAGCAAATGTGAAGTTATAGTAAAATTAATTGAGGAAAAGCTAAAAACCATTTTCCCATAAGATTAACACGGGAGATTTTATGAACACTTTTTTTGGATTTTCTCCGCAACAACTTAACCTAGGTTAATAATTCAAAATACAATATTATTTGTTTTTTAAGGTCTATAAAATGATTAAAACAAAAATTGTATGTTTTAAAATTTCAGGGTGAAAAATTTTAAAAACTGATGTTTGGAACATTTTGAAACCCCATAAACCCCCTTTCCCATGGTCCGATTTTTCTGGTTTTCGAACTTAAAGTCATGAATATCACTTTACACATTTGAACCAAATTTCATCAAAATCGGACGTTTTTTACTCAAGTTATCGCATTCATGGACACATATATAAAAGAACTCGCTAAAAGTACCCTCGAGTTTCATTTGATTATGATTAATGAAATCAAAATGGCGGGGTAACAAAATAATTACAAAAATGAACAACAATCTTGTGGATAGAACCAAGGATGGTGTTTTATCGCATGACATATCCCATCAGACAATGACTGGAGACAGATACGCATCAATTTTAACTAATCACATAGTTCCTCTTCTTACTCAGCCGGAGATGAGGGACGTTTTTTCCAGCTGGATGGAGCTCCTCCACATTATGCTTAGGTGGCCAAAGCAGTTTTAGACCAAAATCTTCCTTACCATTGGATAGGTCGTTGCAGCGACTTCAAGGACTTGACTGTTTGCGATTTTTTCCTATAGGGCTTTTTGAAGGAAAAAGTTAATTCCCACACCATTGCGACAGACGATGAACTAATGAAGTTGATTGAACAGGAACTGTTTTTGATACATCAGTAATTTTTCTAAAACGCTTATGACTCATTTTTGTTTCGTTGCCATTAGTGCATAGCTATTGATGGACAATAAAAGGAATGGATGGATCGAATAAAGGTTAATGAAACAAATTGTGTTCATTTATAATTTATAATTTTTATATCTCTTTAATTTCTTTAATTTAATTACTTAAGTAACATTGTAACAGATCACCAATTTGAAACGGTTATGCAAATAAAATTCCTTTAACTAAAATGCACCATTATTTTGTTTATCCACAATTTTGATTTCATTAATCATAAGCAAATGAAACTTGAGGGTACTTTTTTACATATCTATTTATTATAACTGTAAAGTTTCCAGGTTGTAGCGTGTTCAAAACGTCTGGCATATTAATTTTAAAATAGCAACCTCTTCAGGGGTCACCCGGTATACACAGCAAATACCATTTTGCAAATATAATAATTCATACATAAGCACGAATGGGAGTGAATATAAAAAAGCATTAAAAAAAACTGGTATTGTGACAATGTTGAATTAGAAATGACATATTTTACATAACATTAGAAAATTCTGCACAGCAGCCAATCCTTAAGAAACTTGTGATACTTAAAATTTGTGCATTGAATCTACATGAATAAATATTTGAAACTTAACAATTTAACTACTTTTAAGACAAGAATCCCAACAATACCATATAATATTGGATTACGTGGTTTACATATAAACTTCTTATTATACAAGTTGTTTGAATGAAAGAAGTTCTAACTATCCAAGTTCTATTGTATATAATATAAAACAGATCTTTATATTTGTTTAAAACTAACAGTTCCCTGTGCGCTTTGCTGCGCCCAAGAAGTGTGTTGAATAATCTTCACTGATTGTTTATGTTTCTTAACTCTTGTATTTGTAATGTAAAAAAACAAATAAACAGATTTTTTTTTAAACATTTTACATTAGTGATCTGATAAAAAAACAGCAAAAAGTCTTTCTGCTAAAAGAGTAACAAGGTAGCCTTGAAGTACAGTGAAAACTTTGATTTAATGACTTTAACCCTTCCTAGGGTCAACCTGAATGACTATGCAAAGTTTCAATGAAAGATTGCAAATGTAAAGCTTACAAATTGAGAGGATAAGTTTTGTCCTATAATATTCAATCATATGAGACACAAATGACACGATTATTCTACTTGCTACAATTCTGTGAAATCAATACTGTCTCTTAGTTTAGAAAAGAGCAATAAAGTAAGGAGATTGACTCTTGAGACTTGAAGTGTTTAGGTCTAGGGAGCTGGGGGAAGGGGGCTGGGGGGGGTCTGGGGGGCTGGGGGGGGGGGGTGTCAACTTCGGGTGAGGGTTACAAACTTTTCACTTCGGCACTGAGAATTTAATTGGTGTATCCTAGCTTAACTTTTCTCAAACTTTATCCTGAAACGTTTTCTCAGATACTTTCATAGTGATAATTTTGTAACTTTCCAGAAGGATTTAGTTAGCATAAATAGACGTTTACACTGGTTGCCAACATGTTTTCTGTGTGTATCCTTTTACACCATTGGAACTTCCTAATGTTTTGATATGGAACAGTCAAACCCTGGCCTTGTTACTATCCAAAGTCGACCTGCTCTGAGAAAGCCTCATTATAATGATAAGCCCAATATAAGTGGCAGATGGACCCAGTTTTAAAATTTCAAACAATTATCAGGTTTTACCCAATCTAAATATTTTGGAAACATAAGAACATTCCTTCCATGTTTCCAACTCATTTTCAGTGTTTGAAACAGAAATTTTGGTTTCCCATAAGAAGTATGCCAAACAAATATTTAACTATTTCTTGCATTACCTATTTCTCTAGAGGGTCAGTTTGAACACCTCAACCCCTGTAGAACTTGATTGGTTTAGGGGGGTCTTTTGGGAAGGAAGTTAATCTATAATGCTACTTATAAAAATGACAAGCCGAATGGCTACCAGCAAAACTATTAGGTCTTGAATGATATTTGTGTGTCTTGATTAGTTTTTGTGTTACTTAAAAACCCTTAACGTGTAGATGTGCCATTTGAGGGTTTGGAAAACATGAACCATCAGGGCTCCGCCCCCAAGGCTTTCAAAGTTCCAATGTTAATCATACGGAGGTATAGAATTCAATTTAACTAAACATTTAACATTTAACATACTAACAAATCACAGGACAGAAGCGGACCAGCTGTTTAAGCTAACTTCAGGAATTGATCTAAATAACTATGCAGCCCGATCTGTAACTCCCTACAGAATCACGTCTACGAATTCTAGTTGAGGTAGATCGTGAAATTTGGCATGCAGGTAGCTTGTACCTAGAAACCCCCAGAAAAATTTCCAAAAGTTAAAATTTCCAATTTTTAAAGCTCTGTTTACATGGACAATTGAAAATTCTAGCATTGAGCTTATAGAGTTTCAAAACAAACAAAAAATCATGACGGCTATATCAAAATATCCAGTTAACTCTCAATTTATAACTTTCACATGGTAGAGTGTATAACTTTCACAAACGAAAGAACCACTGAATAAAAATCTAGAGTCAGGGGCGGCCCGTCGGTTTTTCAGCGCCCGTGCAAAGACCAAATTTGCCGCCCCCCACCATCAATCAAAACCTCCCTACGCCATAGTTCTGAGATAGACTGACACGTGCGCGCCTTTCTCCCTTATTCGGCTGAAGAGGGCCCAAGCGCCCTAAACAGCCATAGTGGACCAGGGACTGTCCTGCTCACTGGAATGTCACGAAACGAAAGAATCTCTCCCTCACTTTTCGTTGCGTTTGCGATGTTTCTGGTTCCGTGCTATGCTAATCACCTGAAATGACAAGCTACGGAACACATTCAGATAAGAGACTTGTGTAGTTCAAAATCTTGATTTCATATATTATCGTCCTGGAAATGTATCCCGTTTACGATCTTCCGCGCCACTAAACTTTTAGCCACAAAAAAATTCAAAACCTCAAATAATTAAAAAATCTAAAATTTTAAAAACAACAAATGTGCACACTTTTAGTCAACGTATCACAATACACTGTGTATCATAAAACAATTATGTGTTTCTTTAAGAAAAATAATAATGAAAACAAACCCTTAAAACTGAGCAGGAACGGTGAAGTAGGCTACTGATAACAGTACATCTGTTCTGAGCGTGGGAAAGATTTCGTCCAGGGGAACCAAAATAATATTCAAAACGCTGATCAAAACCGACCGCGATTCTGATGGTTCCTGGAATCTGTTCCTGGAGGCTGAAGTTTGCGATGGATACAGCAAAGTTTGTTAGAGTTTCTTTTGTTTTTGAAAAAAACTAATGATTTCTGAATATAATATTTGTTTATTGATTTTAATGTATAACAGGTTTTTCAGTTATACTGATTATATCTTAGAGTATTTAATCTTTAAGGTTTTGTGTAGCTATAAAGGTTATTTTTAATTTTCTTTTATTCTGTGATATATTGAATCTTATCTTCTAAAAGTGTTTGGATCAATTAAGTTTAATACCAATGACTCTAAAAACTCAATTTGGGTGTAAACATGTTGTTTCGATAGTACTATACTGTGATATACTGTCACAACTTATTTAAAGTAATGCCAATTAGTAAGAAATACACATGATTAGTCAATTAACCACGACCAGAGCTCAAATAATCTTAATCTGTAATGATGAGAAGTATTTGTTTAATTCTTAACATTTCCCAATAAATCTCCAATACTTCGAAATGACTCAGTTAATAAATAAGAACTTGGTTGAAATGGTTACTAAACAGACGGAACGATAAACTATATTTTTCAAAGTAAACTAAACGAGTTAACCTTACAAGTAACGATGTAAGGGCGCGCCAGAATCTGAGGAGGGTGCATCATATTTCCCCCTTATTTCATATAATACTATACTCAAATAGATCAAATCCCTATTCAATACCCTCCAGCCTCCAAACCATATATTTCCTCATCTATAGGAACTAGTTTAAACCAATCGGCATGTGCGGATTAAAACAATTAGTTGCATTGTGTTACTTGTTACTTTATATTTTAACATTGCAAATTTCTTGCATCGTATTGCGAGTTTTATTCAAACTCTCAATACCAATCAGAATGCCCTGAAATTGTCACAAACCGATAGAGGTCAAAACAACTGCTCGTTTTGGAATACAGGGGAGCAGAAGTTGTATTGTCTGATATGTAAATTTAATGTTTAAGTATGATGAAGGTGCAAAACATGGTGAATGTTCATAACTTTGTTTCAAATATTGCCTTTCAACAACTTATAATACTAATATACAACAATTTACAAAATCAGAATGGTTTTTATATATTTACAAATACTTTATGTTAGTACTACGGCCTATGCCGCCCACCCCGCACCAGGTGGCATACTGATGGGGAGGGTGGGGCGGTCCGCCCCAGGCCCCGCTTTGGCATAGGCCCCCAAATTTTGAGAAATGTTCGAAAGTCTGAGCGAGTATTTTCCGATCTCCGGAGAATCGCTACCGATCTTCTGTCATTTGGGCCGTTATTTCGTAGTAAAGTCGTCATTTTTGGACAGTATTTTGTTTTCCGTCGACGTTTATAGCCGATATTACGCGGCAAGGACGTTAATTCCAGATTATATCATCTGTAACGTCTTCAACTAAGGCCGATAAAACGTGGTTCGGTCGCCATTTACAAAGTTAGGTTGTTTTTTATGTCCGATTCATGTGTAATACTTAATGTTATGCCTCGTAATTTTTGGCGGGTTATACGTGGTGCGATCGTCTTTGGCGGCCGTTTACTACGTGATTTGGCAGGTCGCGATCGTCCAAAGATTGGCAGGAAATACTCGCTCAAACTTTGGAGTATTTTTCAAAACTTTGAGTTCATTTGACTATTTAAATACTCAAATTTTGAGTATTCGCACGGCCCTAATAATCGTACACATCTACTGTACCTTATATGAATAGGCTTTCCTCTTCAACCCCTACTGAATATAAAGCCCCTAACAAATATATCCGCCGCCCCAGGCCTCCAACTCATAGCCACCTTTAAAGGCGGGTATGCCCAACTACGATAGTACGCCACTGCGGCCGCATCCCACGAGCCGTTATGAGCGCCGAGCGCCGCCCCCCAAAAGCGCCGCGCCCCGTGCTGGAGCACGGCTCGCACTGCCCTAGAGCCGGTACTGTCTAGAGTGGATATATTCCAAATGAATCAAAATAGTATACTAGGATATAAAAATTCTTGAAGGGACATTCAGTTATAATAACAACTGGAGCGACCCCAAGTGGGGGTCTGGGGGCGGAGCCCTCAGCCAGCGAAGCGAGTCACAATATAAACTAAAAGGACCGCGAGCTGAGTAATCCCAAATGGAAAATGTCTACTCAAAATCAAGCAACTGGATCCGCAAGTTTTATTTACTGCAGTAAGTTTATAAATTTGTTTTCAAGGTAGTTTACAAGCTCTAACTCAGACTTTATCGTTTTATTAGGAAGAAACAAATTGCAATAATGAATCATTAATAACTAGAGAAATAATAACTAAAATGAATCATTTATGACTATAATAAAACATTAATAACTATAATGAATCAATAATTGATTCCTCCAACACAACACGTCAGAATATGGTCAGAACATAGACCAAAAGAATTAAGAACACTCACATATTCCAAGACCAACTGATACAGGTGGTCCAGCAGACTGGCCGTGGTGTCGTCTATGAACATCTTGCGGGTGCTCTTGTTGGCGGCCATCCGCCCCAGGATCTTCTTCTGAGCCCTCAAGCCGATGTCGCGAGCTCTGAACCCGTCCGACATGACTGAAACAGACAACAACAGTTTAAACTGACTTTTTAACTTAAAAAAAGATACTTATAACTGTAAGATTGTAAACTAAAAGGATTAGTATAAGGGGGGCTCCCGTTACGAAATATATTGCGTTTCCACCTGCTTCTCCCGTAAGCCTCATGTCAATTTTCACATCCCATCCCTCTTCAATGCATTACCTGAAATTTTTGATATATGTCTAATTTCAACAAGTAAAAAAATATCCCCATAGCAGCAAACCTGCGTACTCAGCGAATTTACAATGCATATCTATGTTTCTTAATACCACATAAAGCCACAAACCAAGTTTCATCAATATACATTCATAAATAAACGATTTATGACATTTTAATTATTCTCCATAAGAATAACATGGCAGCTGAGTATGCAGGGTTGCTAAAGCAAGGAACACAAAAAATGGGGTTTTATACAAATATCAATATAACTCAAGAAGGTAAAGCCACATACAAAATTGTATTAATTTATGTTCATAATTAAGGGAGATAACACGTTACTTATTCTCCCTAAGAATAACATGGGAGCTGAGTACGCAGGTTTGCTGCTACGGAAACTATCGGCAAAAAATGTTTTTTAGTGCAAATATCATTAGACCACAACGACATGAAGCAATATACTAAGTTTCATCAGGATAAATTGATAAATAAGCGAGATATGCAATTTTTCTTATTCTCCATAAGAATAACAATGGACAACTTACTGTGTTTAGCACTTTCAATATCTCTGTAACCATTTCATGTAGAGCAATGATCAAAACATCAAATTGTGCGTCTTTTGAAGCTGATTCCAATGGAAAAAACTCTTCAAAATGTCAATATGTAAAAAATTGCCTCAATTTACCTATATATATACATACAGTTTTGAACGAATTGTGTTTTTGGCATCTGGGGACCTCAAAACGAAAAGTTATCATGGTCCCGGGCCTAGGTCTTATCATGCCGACTACAGTAATAGCTTCTTCCCTATAGGGAAAATTCGCTAAAAATACCTAGAAATTTCAGTGTGCAGGATTTGGACATGAAGTTTTGTTAATCCATAACAAAAAATCATAAATATTGAATATTTTGGAATGTTATTGAACGATTTATTATTTGTGGTACCAAAATTCTGATCACGGAAATCACTAGGGTGTTTTGATCTATTAAATGAACCATAAGTAAACAATTTCTCAATGCGTTCAAGAGAGGAGGGGTTTGAAGTTTCTATTGGCCTTCAGAATCAGGTAGAAGCAGGTGACTGGATCTACCTCTTAATCAAAATTGAAAGAGATAATTCAAATAGCTGATTGAAAATACAGGCAATGTAAATTAACTAGCACACATCAAATTTGGAAAATTAATTTACTAAGAGTGAACTAGGTTCTTTAAAATATTCTATTTTTTAATCCAATACTAATATATACATTGTCAATTTTAATTGTGATTATTAACCAATCAAAATAATTCTAGTTAATATTAATTTTGAGTAGATTTATATTTATTTTGTGACCAATTAAATAATAACATGCTCGTAAATTAATCACAGTGACAGCCATATATTGCATCATGCTTAAAAATGTTAAAGGCTTTTAGACCATCTTCTTTAACATATTATAGTTATTTTATATTTCGTTGAAGTATTTATCGTCAAGTAGACTCGGAGGTTCCTGCAAACTCTAGATGCAACCCGCCATACAGGCATGAGTTGAGGGAAAGGAGTGTAGTTCTGAAGGAAATATAATAATAACATATTCTCTCAACTATAAACATAATTTCTTAAATGAAACTAAGCTAGATTGGATACTTAGAAGTTATAGCTTTCCTATTATTTTAGAGAATTTTTGAAAATATGGCATTTAAAAAAGAAAAGAGATGACCCGACTGACCTCTCTCGGTAAGATCAAATACAAATGAATTTACTGTAATTCTATTTGGCTCCTAGTGTAAATTGAATTTGGTATGACAAATATACATAGATGCACACGATATAATAAAATAGAAGATGTGGAGATAATATAAGCCAATCAAAAAATATGTTTATTAACATCCGAAACTTTTTTTATTTGATACCGTGCTAAAGTTAACATACATTACAATGACGCTCTCTACAAGGCATTAGGGGTATTTCATTGTTATCTAAAATTAATAAAAAGTAGCCCACGAATCGTCTTGTTCCAAAAAATTATGATTATAATGTGTAGGTTTGTAATTATTTTTTATCAACTAATTTTGTTACCAACCATCAACAAGTTATTCTTAAAGTGTGTACCAGAAACTGTTATTTATATATTGATAATTTGTTTTAATCATTGAAATACAACTCAAAATTAAACATTTTCAAGCTATATTTTTAATTTGAGCTGTAATTGTACCTTATAATTTTTAATTCAGAAGCTGTTCTCTGATTTCTATTAATAAATTACGTGTTGATTAACCCAATAATAAAATAATTAATTGACGATCGTTCATTTTGGGAAGTGGAAAGTAGTGAGATAGTTCCCGATTACAGAATTTTTATTTTTATTTTTTCGATTGTAATATTTTATACACAAATTATTTATTGGCATGTTGTTACGATTGTAATAAACACGTCTTACAACACGTCACACGGCGCATCGGTCTACAGCAAACCAGTCCGTTCACAAGCCTGATGTTTTAACACTAGTATGATGGACGGCCTGGGTCTTCACTTGTGCAACGCTCTGTACATCTATGAGCTGTCTTATCTTACAACACGTCACACGGCGCATCGGTCTACAGCAAACCAGTCCGTTCACAAGCCTGATGTTAACACTAGTATGATGGACGGCCTGGGTCTTCACTTGTGCAACGCTCTGTACATCTATGAGCTGTCTTATCTTACACGTCACACGGCGCATCGGTCTACAGCAAACCAGTCCGTTCACAAGCCTGATGTTAACACTAGTATCATGGACGGCCTGGGTCTTCACTTGTGCAACGCTCTGTACATCTATGAGCTGTCTTATCTTACAACACGTCACACGGCGCATCGTTCTACAGCAAACCAGTCCGTTCACAAGCCTGATGTTAACACTAGTATGATGGACGGCCTGGGTCTTCACTTGTGCAACGCTCTGTACATCTATGAGCTGTCTTATCTTACAACACGTCACACGGCGCATCGGTCTACAGCAAACCAGTCCGTTCACAAGCCTGATGTTAACACTAGTATGATGGACGGCCTGGGTCTTCACTTGTGCAACGCTCTGTACGTCTATGAGCTGTCTTATATTAAAACACGTCACACGGCGCATCGGTCTACAGCAAACCAGTCCGTTCACAAGCCTGATGTTAACACTAGTATGATGGACGGCCTGGGTCTTCACTTGTGCAACGCTCTGTACATCTATGAGCTGTCTTATCTTACAACACGTCACACGGCGCATCGGTCTACAGCAAACCAGTCCGTTCACAAGCCTGATGTTAACACTAGTATGATGGACGGCCTGGATCTTCACTTGTGCAACGCTCTGTACATCTATGAGCTGTCTTATCTTACAACACGTCACACGGCGCATCGGTCTACAGCAAACCAGTCCGTTCACAAGCCTGATGTTAACACTAGTATGATGGACGGCCTGGGTCTTCACTTGTGCAACGCTCTGTACATCTATGAGCTGTCTTATCTTACAACACGTCACACGGCGCATCGGTCTACAGCAAACCAGTCCGTTCACAAGCCTGATGTTAACACTAGTATGATGGACGGCCTGGGTCTTCACTTGTGCAACGCTCTGTACATCTATGAGCTGTCTTATCTTACAACACGTCACACGGCGCATCGGTCTACAGCAAACCAGTCCGTTCACAAGCCTGATGTTAACACTAGTATGATGGACGGCCTGGGTCTTCACTTGTGCAACGCTCTGTACATCTATGAGCTGTCTTATCTTACAACACGTCACACGGCGCATCGGTCTACAGCAAACCAGTCCGTTCACAAGCCTGATGTTAACACTAGTATGATGGACGGCCTGGGTCTTCACTTGTGCAACGCTCTGTACATCTATGAGCTGTCTTATCTTACAACACGTCACACGGAGCATCGGTCTACAGCAAACCAGTCCGTTCACAAGCCTGATGTTAACACTAGTATGATGCACGGCCTGGGTCTTCACTTGTGCAACGCTCTGTACATCTATGAGCTGTCTTATCTTACAACACGTCACACGGCGCATCGGTCTACAGCAAACCAGTCCGTTCACAAGCCTGATGTTAACACTAGTATGATGGACGGCCTGGGTCTTCACTTGTGCAACGCTCTGTACATCTATGAGCTGTCTTATCTTACAACACGTCACACGGCGCATCGGTCTACAGCAAACCAGTCCGTTCACAAGCCTGATGTTAACACTAGTATGATGGACGGCCTGGGTCTTCACTTGTGCAACGCTCTGTACATCTATGAGCTGTCTTATCTTACAACACGTCACACGGCGCATCGTTCTACAGCAAACCAGTCCGTTCACAAGCCTGATGTTAACACTAGTATGATGGACGGCCTGGGTCTTCACTTGTGCAACGCTCTGTACATCTATGAGCTGTCTTATCTTACAACACGTCACACGGCGCATCGGTCTACAGCAAACCAGTCCGTTCACAAGCCTGATGTTAACACTAGTATGATGGACGGCCTGGGTCTTCACTTGTGCAACGCTCTGTACATCTATGAGCTGTCTTATCTTACAACACGTCACACGGCGCATCGGTCTACAGCAAACCAGTCCGTTCACAAGCCTGATGTTAACACTAGTATGATGGACGGCCTGGGTCTTCACTTGTGCAACGCTCTGTACATCTATGAGCTGTCTTATCTTACAACACGTCACACGGCGCATCGGTCTACAGTAACCAGTCCGTCCACAAGCCTTATGTTAACACTAGTATGATGGACGGCCTGGGTCTTCACTTGTGCAACGCTCTGTACATCTATGAGCTGTCTTATCTTACAACACGTCACACGGCGCATCGGTCTACAGCAAACCAGTCCGTTCACAAGCCTGATGTTAACACTAGTATGATGGACGGCCTGGGTCTTCACTTGTGCAACGCTCTGTACATCTATGAGCTGTCTTATCTTACCACACGTCACACGGCGCATCGGTCTACAGCAAACCAGTCCGTTCACAAGCCTGATGTTAACACTAGTATGATGGACGGCCTGGATCTTCACTTGTGCAACGCTCTGTACATCTATGAGCTGTCTTATCTTACAACACGTCACACGGCGCATCGGTCTACAGCAAACCAGTCCGTTCATAAGCCTGATGTTAACACTAGTATGATGGACGGCCTGGGTCTTCACTTGTGCAACGCTCTGTACATCTATGAGCTGTCTTATCTTACAACACGTCACACGGCGCATCGGTCTACAGCAAACCAGTCCGTTCACAAGCCTGATGTTAACACTAGTATGATGGACGGCCTGGGTCTTCACTTGTGCAACGCTCTGTACATCTATGAGCTGTCTTATCTTACAACACGTCACACGGCGCATCGGTCTACAGCAAACCAGTCCGTTCGCAAGCCTGATGTTAACACTAGTATGATGGACGGCCTGGGTATTCACTTGTGCAACGCTCTGTACATCTATGAGCTGTCTTATCTTACAACACGTCACACGGCGCATCGGTCTACAGCAAACCAGTCCGTTCACAAGCCTGATGTTAACACTAGTATGATGGACGGCCTGGGTCTTCACTTGTGCAACGCTCTGTACATCTATGAGCTGTCTTATCTTACAACACGTCACACGGTGCATCGGTCTACAGCAAACCAGTCCGTTCACAAGCCTGATGTTAACACTAGTATGATGGACGGCCTGGGTCTTCACTTGTGCAACGCTCTGTACATCTATGAGCTGTCTTATCTTACAACACGTCACACGGCGCATCGGTCTACAGCAAACCAGTCCGTCCACAAGCCTGATGTTAACACTAGTATGATGGACGGCCTGGGTCTTCACTTGTGCAACGCTCTGTACATCTATGAGCTGTCTTATCTTACAACACGTCACACGGCGCATCGGTCTACAGCAAACCAGTCCGTTCACAAGCCTGATGTTAACACTAGTATGATGGACGGCCTGGGTCTTCACTTGTGCAACGCTCTGTACATCTATGAGCTGTCTTATCTTACAACACGTCACACGGTGCATCGGTCTACAGCAAACCAGTCCGTTCACAAGCCTGATGTTTAACACTAGTATGATGGACGGCCTGTGTCTTCACTTGTGCAACGCTCTGTACATCTATGAGCTGTCTTATCTTACAACACGTCACACGGCGCATCGGTCTACAGCAAACCAGTCCGTTCACAAGCCTGATGTTAACACTAGTATGATGGACGGCCTGGATCTTCACTTGTGCAACGCTCTGTACATCTATGAGCTGTCTTATCTTACAACACGTCACACGGGCATCGGTCTACAGCAAACCAGTCCGTTCACAAGCCTGATGTTAACACTAGTATGATGGACGGCCTGGGTCTTCACTTGTGCAACGCTCTGTACATCTATGAGCTGTCTTATCTTACAACACGTCACACGGCGCATCGGTCTAAAGTAAACCAGTCCGTTCACAAGCCTGATGTTTTAACACTAGTATGATGGACGGCCTGGGTCTTCACTTGTGCAACGCTCTGTACATCTATGAGCTGTCTTCCTTCGATGTCCGACTAGCCAACAGATCGTTTAATCGTCTTACTGATTGTGCAATTATTTTTCAATTTACAATCTAAAATATTGTTTTTTTCTTTACTAAACAGAATTTTTCTTAATTTCTTACTCTTTTCTAAAAACGGGTGTTGAGTATCTGCTTGATGTTATTATGACTATATTTATGTAGTATTGTCTAATTTGCAATTTATTCCTGCATATTTTCGATTCTAAAACTTCTGCAACAACAGTAATGGTCGTAAAGGAACTGAAATTAATCTTTATTGTTTTCTTATTCTTATTGTGGTGCCACCTTAATACATTCATTGTTCAATGGGTATCAGCAATCTCCTATATGGATCCTGCAATCCTGAGCATCTATAAGACACTGCGAGACTTGTCTGGCTAGAGTCACTAATCAATTTATTTATTAGCATGGTGCATGTTGTTATAATTACATAAAGAATATTTTATAATACAAAGAAAAATATCTTCGACCATCTAATTGTCGAGGTAACTCTTGAGAAAGTCACAGGTCAGACAGGTGTAGTGTGGAATTACGGAAGTGGATTTCTCCGTAATCCCGACACACACGGGAACTACCTGGGAATGTGGGAACGAACACACTTTCATCAACCATCAACCTACATCGACGGCGACGTGGACACTCCGCCACCCTGCACAATGGTCGGCTCACAACCACGGGCACTGAACTGATAATTCACTTTGATATGGATGTATTACAGTCTGCAGACCCGGAAGCAGGGCTGGATACTGTGGTCCTAGTCATGAGGCTATACCTCGTAGCATTTTGACAGTCGCGTTGTGCTAAAACTTGAGAGTCAGAAATGCGCAGACGTTCGCGAGCGTGGTTTGTTTAGCTCTCTTGCGTGGTTTGCTCGGTTTGTAAGCGTGGTTTGTTTAGCTCTCTTGCGTGGTTTGCTCGGTTTGTAAGCGTGGTTTGTTTAGCTCGTTTGCGTGGTTTGCTCGGTTTGTAAGCGTGGTTTGTTTAGCTCTCTTGCGTGGTTTGCTCGGTTTGTAAGCGTGGTTTGTTTAGCTCTCTTGCGTGGTTTGCTCGGTTTGTAAGCGTGGTTTGTTTAGCTCTCTTGCGTGGTTTGCTCGGTTTGTAAGCGTGGTTTGTTTAGCTCTCTTACGTGGTTTGCTCGGTTTGTAAGCGTGGTTTGTTAGCTCTCTTGCGTGGTTTGCTCAGTTCACAAGCGAGTTTTGTTTAGCTCTCGAGCGTGGTTTGCTTGGTTTGCAAGCGTGGTTTGCTCGGTTCACGAGCAAGGTTTTTGTTAAGCTCTCGAGCGTGGTTTGCTCGGTTCAAGAGCGTGGTCTGTTTTTCTCGAGCGGAATGTCTCATTAATCAATACTATAATTCGCACATGTCTGTGGCTCCGTGCGTCCGTCCGTCCGCGGCTGTTTCTCGAGCTGTAATGGCTCCCAAGCTACGAAAAGATATTATTTAGGGGTAATCGAGGTCGGGGAAGCTGCACATGTCGTTTGTTTTTCTTGAAAAGCATTCTTATTTGAGAGGTAACTTAAAGATTAATTTTTTAGGTCATTTTAGCATATATTAGCGGAAACGGGAGTATTCATTTCTATTTCTACAAGATTTGTTCCTGAAATAGCTGATTATTTCCTGCGGTCGCGATAGCGGCTGCCAATACTAGTCAATACAATAATTCGCATTTATCTGTGGCGCCGTGCGTCCGTCAATCCGCGGCTGATTCTCGAGCGGTAATGGCTCCCAAGCTGCGAAAATATATTTTTTAGCGGTAATCGAGGTCGGGGAAGCTGCACCGTGTAGTTTGTTTTTCTTGAACAGCAACCTTATTTGAGTTACGGTAGCTTAAAGTTTTATGTTTTTAGCCCATTTTGGCATATTAGCGGAGCCGGGAGTATTCAGCTGTGGATTTCTATTTCTACAAGCTTTGTTCCTGAAACAGCTGATTATTTCCTGCGGTCGCGTTGGCGGCTGCCAATACTAGTTAGAAATAAGAGGTGATTTGCAAAGGGAAATTTGCAAAGTTCAAAGCGAAATGCAGGAAGCGTTTCATTTGCAATGCTCTACAACCGTACAACTTGAATTGTTATGCAAATTATTAAACCTCCGATAAAGCTAACCCGTTAGCTAACAAACTAACATTCTGGGTCTTCCACCTTGCTACAGTAGGGAGATCTAACGGTACCGCGGCCCGGGTGGGGGCGGAACACATGTCGTGATGTCGTGTGTGTCCACGGCGGCAGAGCAGGGAACGAGGGAACTTGTAGTTGACTGGCCACACGGACGAGGAGTGTCGTCTACTGTAGCTGAGAGCACAATTGACAGCCAATCAACGGGATCTATTCCTAGACTGGCTGGAAGTGATTCACCAACAGTCATCGACTAACTTGCAAACTGATTTTAGCAATTTTGAAATTTACCAGGTGCGAAGTGATTTGTGTTGGATTCACCTGTCAAAAGTGCAGAAGAATACAGTACTATTTTAATTGAAGCACATCGCAAGTGATACTGCAACTTGTATGTAATTATTCTAAGAGTCCATGATGAAAAAGTAATTTGTAAACTATTTAAGTAGATAACAATTAATAGCCCTCTCTGACAACCAGAAGATGTTTCATGAATAGTATGAGCATTGATTTTTTAATTGATTTTTTGTTATTTATGGAAAATGGATTTTTTTTTAAATGCGTGGGCAGTGGTAGGCTATTTACAGTGGTCGCAATGTTGTTTCTGCAAATTTTGTTGGGACCCGCGCTGACTGGATGTCGCCAAATTTTGTTAAGGGAATTTGATTTGATAATAGTAGAAATATAGACATGTGGGTACAAAATATTCTTTACGTAAAGGGTTTCACCCCCTTTGAATTATCGTCCCTCATATTAACTGAGTTTAATTACACACAATCGAATTTCTGATTTGGTATACCTCTGTTCTCAAAAGTATTGATGTGCTCATGTTATAATGGAATTACATCGTTTTTATTTGCTACAAATTTTAAACTAGATATAGAAAAATACATTACATCATGTTACCAATATAAGTGTAACACTGACAGCAGGATTGTGTTATCACAAAATTTGGAAAACACCCACTAGCTAAATGCTATTATTCTTGAGCGCTAATTATGTTGTCCCCTTCACGGTAATGTTTGCTACACAACCCACGCTCCGGATGTAACTAAATGTCAAAACCACCGTTTTTTTTCGACGAGTGTATGTTTAAATATGTTGTTATAATTCATTAGCAGTGACACGCCGTCGTGTTTGTGTTCCTGACCGTTCCTGGCCAGGACAGCTGCAGCGAGGCGTGGCGAGTGTCAGGAGGAAATTAAACCCACGACAAAGCTTAAATACCCTTTAATGTCATCTCTCTCAACTTTTCAACTTTTAATCTCAAGACATACCGTACCTCTCAAGTATACCTCTCAAGACATACCTCTCAAGTATACCTCTCAAGACTTACCTCTCAAGTATACCTCTCAAGACTTACCTCTCAAGTATACCTCTCAAGAGATACCTCTCAAGTATACCTCTCAAGACCTACCTCTCAAGACTTACCTCTAAAGTATACCTCTCAAGTATACCTCTCAAGACATACCTCTCAAGTATACCTCTCAAGACCTACCTCTCAAGACTTACCTCTAAAGTATACCTCTCAAGTATACCTCTCAAGACATACCTCTCAAGTATACCTCTCAAGACATATTTTCATTGAGCCTAAAAATTGTTCATGCCAAACTGTAATTTCAATGGCTAAATCATACAATTTCAACATATTTTTTATTTGGTAATTTTTTAACGATTGGTAGTTTAAAAATTGTATTGATAAGTGTCCAGATAACACTCAAGCCAAAAATGGACCTCTCTTTTAATTAGTTTAGTTCAATGTGACAGCTTCAGTAGTCAACGGTGGCATGTTGTCGAAGTCAGTTCATAATAAGAATCGAGATGATTGTTGCCACACAAGACTTATGATCTCATCTTGTATTCCGGGGTAACCAATTCCCTCACCGACCCAAACTCCAATGAAAATCCTTACAATTCCCGCAAAACTGTCTCGTTTCATCTTTAGCTATCTCGCAATCCCTTTTTAATCCCTCGGGGTGTAAAAGTTCCCATAACGGGATCAAAATCCCTCTAATGGGAACACTGGCGCCCTGATTATGTAGTGTTTTGGAAGTGATTAGTGGGGGGCCAAGAGGGGGGGGCAAGAGGGAGGCGCCACACAGACTGTATGTCGCCACCAGCGAGGTGGTTGCCAACTCATTTGCATTCCTTTCTCCGAGGGGCATTGAAACACAAATACAGAATTCCATTAAAATTCTCAACTCTCGCAAATGCATCATAAACTGTAAACCGCTTGTTTTGAGACGTTAATATGCTTTGTTCTTTTTGAAATGCAGTGTTGGTGCTGGCGAGAAAATATGTTTTTGAAACTATTCTGGACTTGCCAATACTGATTGAGAAAAACAAGTTAAACGACGTCTCGAGATCTGGAATCTGATCCCGTCTTCAGGTAAGAATAAAACATAGAACATGATCGTGGCACAAACCAGGCAAAGCTGTTAAGAAAAAGAAGTAAAACGGTCCCCCAGGAGTTGCCGTGTATTCCACTCAAGTTCCTGCCTGGGTTTTGATTTGGTTTGGTTTAATTAGTGAATTTACTTTGGAAAGTGAACTATTAGCATGACCCGCACGGTGAAACTTAAGCCCGGGACCACCATAGAAGTTCCTATCGTGACCCCCTGAACACGTTTTGGGGGGTCGTTCAAAATTTTATATGTATATATATATATATTATTATTAGATCGAAAACAAATTACTCGTGAACTCAAGTAATATATATGTATATATATATATATATATATGTGTGTGTGTATGATGCTCTCTAGCGGTCGAATTTCTTGTCAGATTTACTTCAAATTTAGTAGGGACGTTCCTTTCTGTAATCAGTTGGACTTCGTTGGGCAAAACAATCGGAAAACTCTAAACACTTTTTTTTGGGATTAAACTTTAAAATTTCGTGTTTTTGGGCCCAAAAAGGGTCAGAAAAGCCCCGGATGCAAAATTAATGCATATAAAAAGATGGGAATCAGTGAGGCGAAAGTTTTAAGCCCTCTCTCGTCATTATAGCATAAATATTTACCGAGTTATTAAAGAAAATGTGTTTCGACTAAACACAGTACGTTGTCTTATGGGGGTTTTACACTAGAAAAGCCTGTAATTCCTTTGTTAGAGTACTTTTATCATCCCCAGCAACTTACGCCTACTTTCAAGTCTGCCTGGACCTTCTCCTAACATTATAATGCGCAAAATTGTATTCCCAGCTTTGCAGGTAAATGAAACCAGGAGCATCAGAACAGCCAACAAATCAATGTTTTCAGATTTCAATAAAAATTGGAATACATGTATGTTTTTACACTGATTTTGAGTTTTACAAGTTTTATCTGGAAATTCACTTCCCTCACATCAGCGTGCTGCGTGCGAACTCGTTTTTATTTTTTATCCAGACTGGCTTTTAGAGTTCTCTGATTTAGTTTCTTTTTGTGTTTTTTCAGCTTTGCCTGGATTGGGTCACTAATTTTGTTATTTTATAAGCATTTGTCTCACCTGAAGCTGGATCAGATTTCAGATCTCGAGACGTCATGAAACGTTTTTTCTCAACAGCAAATGTCCGCATTGTTTAAAATAACGAATATCATTCAATATTTCTCTAATACAACGCAATGATGTATAGCCTACACCCTATGTGTGGAGCCGCAGACCAAGTATAACGCATAAGTATCCATAAACCATATATAGGCCTAGGTAAATTATAGATCATCATTCCCAAATACAAATCTAGATATTCGGCGATGAGATGCCTAGATTTGAAATGATTTGAATACTCGTAGTATTTTTTTACTAAATTTAATATTTAAAGCCATAGGCTACTTATCAAACAACAATTTAAAATTGATTAAAAAGTAATTTACAAGTCTAACTCTACAATTGCTGAGAGGTATTGGGTACTTGGATTGAAAATTGTAAGTGCTTTTCCCATTTAGTAGCATGTAGTAAAACATTCTCCATTTTATTCTCATCTTAATTATGTTTTACAGCGAGTGTGAAGGGCAAAAAAAGGGAGAGAAGGGAATTGACCCAAAGGCATCAGATATATTTTCGTTATTTAGGAATTGCAATATTAAATGACAATTGTAACCGCCGGTGCCGCCACAACATGACTCCAACTGATTAGAGACCGGAAGTGGTTACCAGATTATTACAACGACAGGAGAGACCGGAAGTGGTTACCAGATTATTACAACGACAGGATTTCTGCGCTCTACTGATTCATATACTCTGCGGTTCAATTTAACTTGCGAGTTATAGTCGATTGTTGGTCGTTGGTCTCAGCGGCAAGACCGCACCCCCTGGAGGGGGAAGGGTAGAGGGTTGTAGCCCTTCCGACATTTTGGAATTTGTAATGGCTTTTATATAAAGTCTCCCCCTCTCGTCTCCCCACCCTCCAATCCATCCCTATGGCCCTGACTAACCCAACAACATTTTAGTTTAGTCATTGCTCACCAGCTTATCAAGATAAACTGTCAAATATTACAAACGAGTTCGCACGCAGCACGCTGACGTGAGGGAAGTGAATATCCACATACAAAACTTGTAAAACTCCAAACCAGTGTAAAAACATACATTTATTCCAATTTTATTGAAATCTGAAAACATTTATTTTTTGGCTTTTCTGATACTCCTGGTTTCATTTACCTGCAATGATAGGAATACAATTTCGCACATTATAAGATTGGGAGAAGGTCCATTCAGGCTTTAAAGTAGGCGCCAGGTTGCTGGGGATGATACAAATACACTAACAAATAAATAAAATGCTTTCTAAACAATGTAAAAACCCCATAAGACAACGTCCTGTGTTTAGCCGATATACATTTTCTTTAATAACTCGGTAAATATTTATGCTATAATGACGAGAGAGAGCTTAAAACTTTCGCTTCACTAATTCCCATCTTAATACATGCATGACTTTTACGTCCGGGGCTTGTCTGACCCTTTTTGGGCCCAAAAACTCTAAATTTGAAAGAATAATCCCCCAAAAAGGGGTTTAGAGTTTTCCGATTGTTTTGCCCAAAGAACTTGTCCAACTGATTATAGAAATTTGTTAATGACCCCCCAAAACGTGTTCAGTGGGTCACGTTAGGAACTTCTATGGTGGTCCCGGGCTTAAGTTTCACCGTGCGGGTCATGCTAATAGGTCACTTTCCTTAGGAAATTCACTAATAATAACAATGCAAGAAACTGATTTTGAAGCGATTTAAAGAACTTACTACTATCATAGAAAAATATTTTTCAATGATACTATTAAGGGGACTGATAGTAAAAATTTGCTAATTTATTTTTTTACTCTTAATTTTTCTAATATTCTCTTAAATGAATCTAGTTTGCAGTTTTTCCTAGAACAACATATTTCCTAGGCCTTACATGACGCTCCGAGCCTAGCAAGCTGTGGAGTCACTCGCTCCACTTGACAAGTCTGCCTCGAATGTTAAAATGTTTGGTTTAAAAGCTTTGTCACTTTTCTCTGCTTTTTAAATCATATCTTAACATAATTGTTATGGTGCTTTTATAATGTAGTTATCTAGTGCAAAACATGAGATTTCACCATAATGATATGTGGTAAGCGAGAAACAAAATATTTAACATTTTGTAATGATAAAAATTTTTTTGTAAGTAGGAAAAGAAATGCTATAAAATTTAAAATTAAAAATCCTTCTGAAGGAAAGGAGTAAAAGGTACACTTTACAACATAAACAAATACAACCCTAACTCATTAGGATCTTGAAAAAAGTTACATTTAGTTAACATTGAGTTAGATAGTTCCCTTAATACGGAAATATTAATTAAGGTAAACATTTACTTAACTTAGAGGGTCACTAATAAAATAACTCTTTTGAACAAATTAAAAAATATACAAGGCCTATTTTGTACTGTAAATGTTTTTATACGTGTAATTGTTGGTTTTGATGATCTATATTTAGTAGTTTATGTACTAATAACTTTCCATTTGAATATCATTTAAAAAAATAATATTAGGCCTATACAATTTATTCAGTTACACGTTTCCTACCTGGGATTGCATTAAAACGAAGAAAAATAAATAAAATAATTGATTATAATGATTTACAGACATACATTAATGTACATAGACATAATTTAATGTACATTAATTATGTATATTAATTAATACATACGGTTGCGGAGAATAACAATTATCTGAAATACTCTAGACGGTGTGCTCCTCTCTCAATCCGCGCGGCTCTTAATGTTGTACAAATGATACGCAATTGTTTTGATTACTCGTCACAAAAGTACATTAAAAGCGTGAAACGTAGTAAGTGAAACACGTACTGTTACGTATCAAAAAACAAATAGATTAAAGTATTTACATTTTCCTGAAAACTAATACATGTAATTCCAATTAACCTAAATTACTACTCCAATACTAAAATGTTATAACAAAAGTTGGCATTTTGTTTATTTTCTCGGATGTCTCTTCCTCAAAACAGATGTTTTTACCCTTGTATGTAACTAGACCAGGCGAGGAGCCTGCTTTGCCTTATAAGACGTGTTGCCGTCGTCACATTCACAACTTGTCGGCCTTTTTCCGTTTCCTGTCTTTAGTTTGCTTTAAAAGGGCAAAAACCAGTTGTCAACGACTAGAGGCAGTTCCAACTCCACCGTAATATTGCTTTGACAACTGTGTCATTTTTCACTACCATACAAATAAATAAATAACTTTATTTCGGACACACACAATACGAAAAACAGTTCACTCAACTTTACATACAAAATATAGTTCACCAACTAAACTAAAGCCAGGCTTAAATAAACCTAATCTGGTAATATTCACAAAAACATTAACACGTTAAATTGCAAAGTTACATTGAAAACCGAAGATTAAAAAGTTACATGTTTGTAAAATCTACCCTTACAGAAATTTCCCAACTATATGGTTAAGTTGTAGATTTCAAAAATTATCTTGATCAATAAAAAACAATACACGGACTTAAAACTAAACTAGAACTGGTTTAATAAATGTTTACCTCCCTTGCAAACAAAAAGGAGAATTTAGGTCGAGAACAAAAATAATAACAACAAAGCTATGCATTTTAAGTGCAAAAAGAGTAAAAAGATCTACAACATTCAGAATCTTGAAAGCACGTTTCCCAAGATGACTCGAAGTCAGGCAAGTCAGAAAGGAAAATAATTTATGGGAAAGTATCCTCATGAATTCTAAATCTGGTGATGCTTGCTTTCAAACAATTCCCATCGCTACACTTTTAATTAAATGCATTTGTCTTTCTTGTGAAAATTCAATAAATTACATATCCTAAAAACGTTGAATTTTGTAGAAAATTATTAAGGAACACGTACAGCCAGATAAAAATGGCTGATTAAAGTTACTCTAGACTTTAATATTAGCGACACGAGAGAAAATAAAAGCCATCGTGAAGCCGTTCGAGGGCCAATTTACCATCAGTCCATGTCCTCTGTATGGCGGGTCAATTGGATAAGAGAAACGCTCTATTCCAGCTGTAGAGTTCAACCCATATCTGCTTAATGATTTCGATAGATAGTATTCGATGGATTCTGAAGCTGTTCTCACATTTTGTTAGTGAAACTAATTAAACCAGTCACCTATTGTTTGCTCACTAATTTTCACACTATAGTAGCCTACTGGAAATTTCCATTATTTTTTATGACTTAGCCAATGCATTATTGTAATATCAACTTCTGGCCAAATAAACGACTTATAACTTATAGTTCAGATCGATTACTCCAGACTACCCTACACTTACATTGACGCGATGTAAAAGTTGTTCTTTACGTTGTGGATGAGGAGAGTTTCAATCTCTAACCAAAACATTGATAAATCACTCATGTACAGTCTCCAGAAAGAAAACCTTTTCACAATCGAGTTCCGATTTGAAAACAATGTAACAGTTAAATAAATTTAGGATTTACAATGCCAAAATTATATTCAAGTTTAAACCATACTATTTTATAATAGCAAATAAATTAACAGATTCAGGAATATATTTTAGTTGTTAATACATTTTATGAATTAATTACAGGCAATTTCTCGCAGCACGGCAAGGTAAACAGAATTTGTAAAAAAAAACATCAAATGTTGCTATTTATATATTTTATCTTCCTCGAATGTTATCACATTTACCGATATAGTTTTAATAAAATAAGCTGCATTGGTAAAATTTAACAAGTTTCTACATCATTGTGGTCACTCAACCATAAATTAGTGATTAGGTTTCCATTGAGTTGCCATAAGTGATTAGAATAGTGATTAGAATAGCTATTTTGGTAAATCTTTGAGAAACCTTGTCGTCGATCAACTATAACCTTGTCACCAACATTTTTGCAAAGTTTTCTATTTCATTGACACGGTTATGTAAACCTTGATCCTTGTCGTTGACAACCTTTAGAAAACCTTATGCGAAAGGTTAAATCGCTTCCTGGGATCTCTATTGTACTAGTTCTGCGGCGCCCACCTCTACGACCTCTAATTGTTATTCCTCACGCTGCTGTAACCACTGCAGTATCTTAGCAATTCTGGAATGTAGCCGCAAGTGACAAGAGCAGTTATAGCTGTGATGTCGACATGTGTCACGCCGCGTAGAGTAGCGGCAACCCAACACCGTGTTACGTGACACCTGCAGAAGCGTTACGCTAGCGTGACCAGAGCGTGTCGCTCCGAATGAGACACGGTACAGTCCCAGGCCAGCTACCGCTACCCGGAAAAGACATGGCAGAGATCACTAAATCACTGTGAGACACTGACGCAACTAGGGCGAATATAAATGAATGATGAGTGTAGAATGGGTGAGTAGGGTAGAATGGAGTGTTCTGGCTCAGGAGGGCCAGGAGGGCCCCCCCCCCCCAACCCCCCCCCCCCGAGGTCTCGTCTGTGACACTTTGCGAATTTTTTTTGCGAACTTTTTTGCGAACTTTTTTGCAAACTTTTTTTGCGAATTTTTTTTTTTGCGAATTTTTTTTTTTGCGAATTTTTTTTGCGAATTTTTTTTTTTGCGAATTTTTTTTTTTGTTGCGAATACTAACCTAACCTAACCTAACCTAACCTAACCTAACCTAACACATCCTAACCTAACCTAACCTAACCTAACCTAACCTAACCTAACCTAACCTAACCCATCCTAACCTAACCTCGGATCAGATTTCTGATTGCAGATTCTTGTTCGTCTAGTCGAGCCGAGTCATTTGAGTACCCACATCGTACACTTTGGATGATGTTTACAAAAAAGGGGCCCGCACCACACTTTCAACCTTTTTTTTTGCATTTTTGGAATCTCCTCGTCAAGCCTCCAAGTCAAAGGGGGGTGTATCGATACACCCCCCTTCAAGTACTCTGCACCGAGGCAGACGTTCACACAAATAAGCGACGCGTCCAGTCTACTGTCTGGGAATGCGGATGTTGTAATTTGATACCTCGACTGGAGGGTGCAGGTGTTCACACAAAAAACCGACAAGTCGAGACCTGTCTGGGAATGCGGATGCTGTAATTTGATACCTCGACGGGAAGACGGCTGACCCTTCTAGGAACCCATAGTAGACCGCTCATATCGAGTTCCATTAGAGCAGGGTGGTCTTTACCCAAGACAGCGGTTGAGAGTTTTTGCCCCGACCTTCTCCGAAATCCATTAGTGGGGAGAGTCACCCACATCACCAGCCCTCCTTCAGTTCAGTTCGAGAGTTCAGTGCGTGAAGACGTGTTAGTCCGATCCTGTTCCGTTCTACGCGATTTGTGTTAGTTGTTGATTGTCATCATTTGCGATTTGCGTAAAGCACCTTTGAACTATTTAAAACGTACGTGTTGTGCTGTACCCAAGACAGCGGTTGAGAGTCTTTGCCCCGACCTTCTCCGAAATCCATTAGTGGGGAGAGTCACCCACATCACTAGCCCTCCTTCAGTTCAGTTCGAGAGTTCAGTGCGTGAAGACGTGTTAGTCCGATCCTGTTCCGTTCTACGCGATTTGTGTTAGTTGTTGATTGTCATCATTTGCGATTTGCGTAAAGCACCTTTGAACTATTTAAAACGTACGTGTTGTGCTGTACCCAAGACAGCGGTTGAGAGTCTTTGCCCCGACCTTCTCCGAAATCCATTAGTGGGGAGAGTCACCCACATCACCAGCCCTCCTTCAGTTCAGTTCGAGAGTTCAGTGCGTGAAGACGTGTTAGTCCGATCCTGTTCCGTTCTACGCGATTTGTGTTAGTTGTTGATTGTCATCATTTGCGATTTGCGTAAAGCACCTTTGAACTATTTAAAACGTACGTGTTGTGCTGTACCCAAGACAGCGGTTGAGAGTCTTTGCCCCGACCTTCTCCGAAATCCATTAGTGGGGAGAGTCACCCACATCACCAGCCCTCCTTCAGTTCAGTTCGAGAGTTCAGTGCGTGAAGACGTGTTAGTCCGATCCTGTTCCGTTCTACGCGATTTGTGTTAGTTGTTGATTGTCATCATTTGCGATTTGCGTAAAGCACCTTTGAACTATTTAAAACGTACGTGTTATGCTGTATTGTTTGTGATTATCAAAACTTATAATCCATATTAAAGATGAACACCACACACGTTTGTACCATTTGTGGTTGTATTTTCGTGCGTAGAAACAATTTGGTGAAACACCACATCAGATTCCACGGCTTGAGACCACAACTACCACCACCAACACCAACGCAGCAAGGTACGTTTTTTGCGTTGCATTATTGTTTTAATCAGACCTAAATGTTAGTAATATAGGAATACGCTATGCAATATAACCGCAGAGTGATACAATTATTCTTATTTAACGGCTTTAACTATTTATCGCGAATAGAGAACTCTTTGTTTTTTAAATTTAAAATTACATGACTATATCAAAATAATTTAATTTTAATAACTTATGTTATTGCTCGCCCCATCAAGTCAAGTCATCAGAGTACCACATTACATACTTTAAAAAAAAAAGGTAGGTGTTAAACATTTCACAATCTAATCGTTTTGTGCGTTTGCAGATGGAGAAGCTGCATGTCGAGCCACATTCGTAGACCGGGGAGCTTTAGAGCGTCACATGGAAGCGAACCACCGAGTCATTCCACCCCGGCAGGTGATTGATGCTCCGCAGACGACTGCCTATGTCAATCAACACTCCGTTGAAGGTGAGAATCCACATTAAAATAACTTTTTCCCCTTGAAACTAATTACCTTTTTTATAATTATTTAACTAGGTACCTGAAGAAGAAGAATGAGACCGTGACAACTGGTGTACTATTGATTTAATTGCTAGGGGGGAGATTTTCGCTCCCCCTAAAACATAATGCTTCTTTAGGGTTGGCGCAGCTCAATATTGCAGCTACATCCTTAGCTGTGAACCCAGGTTCATCAATGTAGACACACAGTACAGAAGATTACATTCCCTGTTTCAAAATTGATATTTTGATTTAACAAACTTAACTGTGAAATGTGATTCTCGAGAGAGGGGAATTTGTATCTTTAGTTATCCTAATTTTTTTTTATTTTTATTTTCAGATGAAGGACCGGGTCCTGGCCGCCACACCTGCCATGAATGCGGTCGCCGTTTCCGTCGTGAAAAACACCTGCGTCGACATGTGGATTCGGTACACAGCAGAGTCCGCAGGTTCATATGCGGCACATGCGGCGTCGAATTCAAGAGGGAAGACAACCTGCGTCGACACACCATGCAATTTCACGGCAATGGTCAAGAACGAAGATTCCCTTGCGCATACTGCGGTCAGGAGTTCAACCAGTTGTTCAACAAGGACCATCATGAGCGGTTCTCTTGCCCGATCATGAAGGACCTGATCCTGAACCAAGTGGCTATGATACAGGACGAACCCCAGCCAGGTCCGAGCGCGGAGCCACAACCCGGAACGAGCACACACCAACAACCCGATGATGTTGAGATGACTGGAGCAGGACAGTCAAGCCCCGTATTCTCACTCATTCAACGGGGTTTCCGCAACCGCCTCCTAACCTACCGTCTGCAGCGACCGATGGAGAATCTCGTCACAATCGGAGAAGTGATGGCGTTGTTGATTGTGAGCCTTACGGAGTTGCTTGAGATCACCTTGGCGAAACACCGCAGCATAAAGGTCAACTTGAAGCTGGAGTGTGAGTTCAAAAATGTGCACAACAACACCTGCCTGCGCAACTTCAAGACGAAGATGACTCCGCTGACGGTGACCTCGGACCTGAACCATTACATTTCAACAGCTTTTGCGAAGCTTATCAGAGAGAAGGCTGAGTGTGATCATATCGGCTCCGGGTGGACATACCTTCGCGTTCGTGATTTGGAGGTCGGTATCAACGAGTACACTCCTCTAGGTGAAGATGGTCGAGCTTGGCTCCCACTGCCTACGTCTCTGGAGAACACCAAAGCAGTCGTCAACGTATCGAACACCGATGAGCGGTGTTTTATGTATGCAGTCCTGGGAAAGTTTGTTCAAGAGAACCCCGATAGACCGGCAATGTACACCGACGATATCATCGCCCGATACGATTGGACCGGCCTTCAATTCCCCGTTGCTCTGAAGAGTATCAAGGCGTTTGAGCGGACAAACAACATCAGCATCAACGTCTATGGTATTGATCGCACGTGCGTGGGTCAGAAACCTAACGGACAACCAAAGTACCAGAACACCGTCTTTCCCTTGAAGATTTGTAGGCAGGAGCGTGAAGACCATTGTGACATTTTGTACGTGACAACGGACGGTGATAGTCACTACGCCTACATCAAAGACCTTGGCCGACTGATCCGTCCCCAACTCACAGCGCGTGTAGACAGGATATTCATCTGTAAGCGGTGCTTCGCGCACTTTGACAACCGTCCGAACAAGCTCGGTCTGACGGGTGCTCAGCGTCTGGAGGAGCACAGGCGATACTGCTCCGCTTCAGCCCCTATTCGCATGGATACGCCGAGAAAGACTGAAATCAAATTCAGCCATCCAGAGTTCACCCGACGCGAGCGTTTCACCATCTACGCGGACTTTGAGTGTGCTCTACTGCCGACCGCGGAGATGGATGAACAAGTCGACGAGCCGCACGGAGGAGTAGCCACCCACATCCACATCCCATATGCCTTTGCGTACCAGATCATCGACTCGTACGGACTTGAAGAGTTTGAGCCTCGAGTCTACTTCGGGGATGATGCGTCAAAGACATTTATGGAGATGTTGAAAACTGATGTTGAGCGATTGTGGAACTTCCTGTACGAAGCAAGAAATCTGCGCCCTGTCCTGACCCCAGCGGAAACGATGCAGTACAACTCGACAGCGAATTGCTACCTCTGTGGATCGCCATTTTCAAGAGAAGACCCAAAGGTTCGTGATCACAACCACGCGCCGCCCTACGAGTTCCGTGGCGCTGCGCACAGATCATGTAACCTACGCTACAGGGAGCAGCGAGTAGTCAACTGCTACTTCCACAACCTCTCCAACTACGACGCTCACTTCATAGTGCGGGAGTTGGCGGTCGACCCTGGTGATGTTGAGGTGTTGGCTCACACGGAAGAGCGGTACATCGCTTTCACGAAGCGGTTCCTGTTCGACCGAGCAGCGGCACCGGTTGGGATGCCAGGGCGTGGAAAAAGACAGCCAGGATTCAGAGTCAGGTTCCTCGACACCTACAGGTTCCTGGCTTTGAGCCTCGCCAGCCTCGCAGCCGCACTTCCACCAGCTCAACTCTTGGAGACGAGGAAGAGATTCCCCGAAGACCACCTCTTCGATCTAGTCCGTAGGAAAGGCGTGTTCCCGTACAACTTTGTAACGTCGAACGCCGTTTTGGAAGATACTACGGAACTGCCTCTGCAGCGAGATTTCCACAACGACCTGACCCTGGAGGACATCACGGATGCAGACTACGAGCATGCTCGCAACGTGTGGGAAACCTTCGGTTGTAGGAACCTCAAGGACTACGCCGAGAAGTACCTGCGCTGTGACATTGCGCTGTTGACTGACGTCTTTGAACGCTTCAGGGACACGTCGATGGCTGAATACGAACTAGACCCTGCGCACTACTACACCCTACCGTCATACGCCTGGGATGTCATGTTAAGGACCTGTCGAGTGGAGCTTGATACGATACAGGACTTTGATATGTACCTCTTCTTCGAGCAAGGCATCAGAGGAGGTATTTCCCAGGCGATCACCAGACACGCCAAGGCCAACCATGATGGATGTCGCCCTGAAGATCGACGACCTGAAGAGCCAACGAATCACCTGCTATACTTGGACGCCAACAACCTTTACGGTTGGGCCATGTCCCAGTGTCTTCCACAGGGAGACTTCCAATGGCTCAGCCGCGAGGAGATCGCGTCCCTGGATATTGCATCGTTGGACCCCGAAGGACCCACGGGCTATGTCTTGGAAGTTGACCTTCGCTACCCCGCCCACCTGCACGACCTTCACAAGGATCTCCCGTACTGCTGCGAGACCAAACGTCCGCCAGGAGGGAAATTCAAGAAGCTCGTTACGACTCTGGATGACAAGAAGAACTACATCTGTCATTACAGAATCTTACAACAGGCGCTGGAAAACGGACTGGAGCTTGCGAACGTGCATCGCGTCATCTCGTTCCGACAGTCTCGGTGGTTAGAGAGCTACATCCTAATGAACACCGAACTGAGGAAGAAGGCCAAGACCAAGTTTGAGCAAGACTTTTTCAAGCTTATGAACAATGCGGTCTTTGGCAAGACGATCGAGAATGTTCGCAAGCGAATGAACTCTAAACTGGTGTGTACGCCGGAGATGTTCAGGAAGTACGTGGCCAAGTCAAACTTCCTGGACCGAACCTACTTCAACGATGACGTCGCCATTGTCCACATGTCGAAAGTCAATATCGTCCTGGACAAACCGCTCTACGTCGGAATGTGTGTCCTCGATCTGAGCAAGTGGCTCATGTACGACTTCCTTCGAAAGATGAAGAACCGCTACGGCGATCGTCTGAAGGTTGACTACATGGACACTGACAGCTTCGTGTTCGACATCCAGACTGAAGATGTTTATAAGGACATGTTGGAGCATCTGGATGATTTCGACACCAGTGCGTACCCCCAAAACCATCCCTGCTACAGCCCCATAAACGCCAAAGTCATCGGAAAGTTTAAGGATGAAGCGAACGGACTTCCGCTGCTCGAGTACCTCGGTCTTCGCTCGAAACTTTATTTCATGGACATTGTCGAGTTCGAGGAGAGGACTGAAGATGACGAGTTGCAGGTCATGACGGTGAAGCGCGCCAAGGGAGTCGCTAGAGGTGTTGTAAAACACAATCTAACCTCTGACGACTATCGGGAATGCCTCTTCAACGGCGTGTTGAAGAGAACCATCAACACCAGGTTCCAGTCCCGAAACCACCGTGTCTTCACAGTTCAAGTCGACAAGCTATCCTTGAGCTGTAACGACGACAAACGTTACATCCTTCCGGACGGTGTAAATACACTGCCTTGGGGACATATTGACGTTCCACCTCAGCCCGAAGACATCCCGCAAGACGATGAAGAGGCGGAGGATGAGGAGCGTTGAGTGGTTGTGTCATATTACCAAAGACCCTGACTTGACTTGTATATTATTTTGAAAAATCTAGTCAGTAGTTTGTATCGAGTCTCGTAAAACTTAGAAATGTGCTCCTTTTTCTAGTCATTAGTTTGTGTCGAGTCTCATTTTTGCTAGCCAAACACAAATGTTCAGGAGCACATACTCTATGTAAAATATCTATAAGGTGTGTAAATAAATAGCCAAATTGTTCGTATATACATTCGTCTTATTTTTTCTCCCCTCACATAGTCTTAAGATACTAAAGTAAAAAAAAAATTATTCAGGAATATGTTAATTCATATAAACCAGGTTCAGATATGAATGTTACTTTACAATCATTGTATGATAGGTCTGTCCCAATTTTGGGCAGACCTATAATTGTACGTTAGGTCTACCCCAAAAGTGGGATAGACCTATGAGACCTCAGGTGGTTGACAACTGTTGTTCAATCGATTTAATTACCAGGGGGGAGATTTTCGCTCCCCCTAACACATAATGGCTTAGGGGGGAGATTTTCGCTCCCCCATACTACAGGAATTGTTGAAGACTAGAATGCACCTGCTAATGTCATTGTATGATTGATCTGCCCTACTGTGGGGTAAAGGAGGCGAGGATGGTAAATAATAAGAATGTTTCTTTTTTTATTCTGAGTACACAACTAGTTTATTGATAAAAAACAAATGCAAAATTTCAAAACTCAATTGGTATACATTTGTGCAAAGAGTCTTCTGATCAGTGCGTCGTTGTGGCCGACAGAAGAGTGTTCAAAGAGCTGCACAAAGTCCTTCATCTTCATGCCGTAGTGGGTGCGACAGTACAGGAATACAAGGCAGTATTGACCGCAGACCAGAGTGTTGTCACTTTGAAGGCGATGCTCGTTGTACAGGTAGCGACGAGCGTTGCGTCTCAGGAATCCTTGGTAGAATTGAAGATGTGGTGGTTGACCGTAGCTGTCAAAGAATTCAATTATTCCTCCTCCTTTGTTAAGGTAGAATGCGACCCAGTGAGTGCCGTCTTCATTGTGTGGATCAGTGTTCACAATCATAGCAGTAGATGGTGAAATATAATGGGGCAATTGATCCGCAGCATAGACACCAACATTCTGTAAGGGCAGTTTAGCCATACACTTTTGTATCTCTAAGGTATTCATTCTACTGTGTCGACGCCACAGTCAGTAGTAGGAGTAGTAGTACTAGTAGCAAAACAAAAGCAGGAACTGGTATCACTCTCACCATCGTCGGCGTAATCATCAGCGTCAGCGATATTTGTACTTAGATGTAACCAACTGCGTAATGTGATGCAATTGGCTAGAGCGCATCGTGTGTGAGCTGTTCTGTGGTGGCGACATCGCACTGCGTTTGTTGATAGTAGACTGTTGATTGACGATAGTGATCCGCAGCCAATATCGCTGATATCCATGACATTAGTAGTACAGTGATCCGTGATGAAATTGCATCGTACAAACTCGTTTTTCTCAGCACCTTTGACGTAGACAATCGGTCGTTTGACGATACATGCGTGTAACTTTTCCTCTAGCACATGATACCAGATATCACCTTGGTCCCATTCCAATCCGTGACAGTGTTTTGTGAGCCAATAGCTTTCACGCAGTTTCTCTTGTGATAGGAAATCTCGACTGAATGGTGGTTTGGCGATATGATGCATTAGCAGTGTTCCACTGACCAATTCCAAGACGCACACTTCCTTCAGAATGTAGTCATTTGCGTTGTCCTTGAAACATTGAAAATCCACAATAATTGGAGATGCGGAATTTTTACGCGGTACTCTGCATAAACGATCCATCTTGTGCGAATGTTGGTTGTAGACTGAGGAGGAGGACGATGACACCACCGCCGACGATCTAACCGCCAAAGTCCACAGACACGTTGCGTTAGGCAACGATAGGTTAAGTCATGCTCTGTTAAGTTAGGTTTGTTGCTGATTATACACAAAAAAAATCTGTACCTTAATGTCGGCGTGCGCATTATGATTATACCATTTTTAAATTGCGCGCGCCGACATTAAGGTACAGATTTTTTTTGTGTATAATCAGCAACAAACCTAACTTAACAGAGCATGACTTAACCTATCGTTGCCTAACGCAACGTGTCTGTGGACTTTGGCGGTTAGATCGTCGGCGGTGGTGTCATCGTCCTCCTCCTCAGTCTACAACCAACATTCGCACAAGATGGATCGTTTATGCAGAGTACCGCGTAAAAATTCCGCATCTCCAATTATTGTGGATTTTCAATGTTTCAAGGACAACGCAAATGACTACATTCTGAAGGAAGTGTGCGTCTTGGAATTGGTCAGTGGAACACTGCTAATGCATCATATCGCCAAACCACCATTCAGTCGAGATTTCCTATCACAAGAGAAACTGCGTGAAAGCTATTGGCTCACAAAACACTGTCACGGATTGGAATGGGACCAAGGTGATATCTGGTATCATGTGCTAGAGGAAAAGTTACACGCATGTATCGTCAAACGACCGATTGTCTACGTCAAAGGTGCTGAGAAAAACGAGTTTGTACGATGCAATTTCATCACGGATCACTGTACTACTAATGTCATGGATATCAGCGATATTGGCTGCGGATCACTATCGTCAATCAACAGTCTACTATCAACAAACGCAGTGCGATGTCGCCACCACAGAACAGCTCACACACGATGCGCTCTAGCCAATTGCATCACATTACGCAGTTGGTTACATCTAAGTACAAATATCGCTGACGCTGATGATTACGCCGACGATGGTGAGAGTGATACCAGTTCCTGCTTTTGTTTTGCTACTAGTACTACTACTCCTACTACTGACTGTGGCGTCGACACAGTAGAATGAATACCTTAGAGATACAAAAGTGTATGGCTAAACTGCCCTTACAGAATGTTGGTGTCTATGCTGCGGATCAATTGCCCCATTATATTTCACCATCTACTGCTATGATTGTGAACACTGATCCACACAATGAAGACGGCACTCACTGGGTCGCATTCTACCTTAACAAAGGAGGAGGAATAATTGAATTCTTTGACAGCTACGGTCAACCACCACATCTTCAATTCTACCAAGGATTCCTGAGACGCAACGCTCGTCGCTACCTGTACAACGAGCATCGCCTTCAAAGTGACAACACTCTGGTCTGCGGTCAATACTGCCTTGTATTCCTGTACTGTCGCACCCACTACGGCATGAAGATGAAGGACTTTGTGCAGCTCTTTGAACACTCTTCTGTCGGCCACAACGACGCACTGATCAGAAGACTCTTTGCACAAATGTATACCAATTGAGTTTTGAAATTTTGCATTTGTTTTTTATCAATAAACTAGTTGTGTACTCAGAATAAAAAAAGAAACATTCTTATTATTTACCATCCTCGCCTCCTTTACCCCACAGTAGGGCAGATCAATCATACAATGACATTAGCAGGTGCATTCTAGTCTTCAACAATTCCTGTAGTATGGGGGAGCGAAAATCTCCCCCCTAAGCCATTATGTGTTAGGGGGAGCGAAAATCTCCCCCCTGGTAATTAAATCGATTGAACAACAGTTGTCAACCACCTGAGGTCTCATAGGTCTATCCCACTTTTGGGGTAGACCTAACGTACAATTATAGGTCTGCCCAAAATTGGGACAGACCTATCATACAATGATTGTAAAGTAACATTCATATCTGAACCTGGTTTATATGAATTAACATATTCCTGAATAATTTTTTTTTTACTTTAGTATCTTAAGACTATGTGAGGGGAGAAAAAATAAGACGAATGTATATACGAACAATTTGGCTATTTATTTACACACCTTATAGATATTTTACATAGAGTATGTGCTCCTGAACATTTGTGTTTGGCTAGCAAAAATGAGACTCGACACAAACTAATGACTAGAAAAAGGAGCACATTTCTAAGTTTTACGAGACTCGATACAAACTACTGACTAGATTTTTCAAAATAATATACAAGTCAAGTCAGGGTCTTTGGTAATATGACACAACCACTCAACGCTCCTCATCCTCCGCCTCTTCATCGTCTTGCGGGATGTCTTCGGGCTGAGGTGGAACGTCAATATGTCCCCAAGGCAGTGTATTTACACCGTCCGGAAGGATGTAACGTTTGTCGTCGTTACAGCTCAAGGATAGCTTGTCGACTTGAACTGTGAAGACACGGTGGTTTCGGGACTGGAACCTGGTGTTGATGGTTCTCTTCAACACGCCGTTGAAGAGGCATTCCCGATAGTCGTCAGAGGTTAGATTGTGTTTTACAACACCTCTAGCGACTCCCTTGGCGCGCTTCACCGTCATGACCTGCAACTCGTCATCTTCAGTCCTCTCCTCGAACTCGACAATGTCCATGAAATAAAGTTTCGAGCGAAGACCGAGGTACTCGAGCAGCGGAAGTCCGTTCGCTTCATCCTTAAACTTTCCGATGACTTTGGCGTTTATGGGGCTGTAGCAGGGATGGTTTTGGGGGTACGCACTGGTGTCGAAATCATCCAGATGCTCCAACATGTCCTTATAAACATCTTCAGTCTGGATGTCGAACACGAAGCTGTCAGTGTCCATGTAGTCAACCTTCAGACGATCGCCGTAGCGGTTCTTCATCTTTCGAAGGAAGTCGTACATGAGCCACTTGCTCAGATCGAGGACACACATTCCGACGTAGAGCGGTTTGTCCAGGACGATATTGACTTTCGACATGTGGACAATGGCGACGTCATCGTTGAAGTAGGTTCGGTCCAGGAAGTTTGACTTGGCCACGTACTTCCTGAACATCTCCGGCGTACACACCAGTTTAGAGTTCATTCGCTTGCGAACATTCTCGATCGTCTTGCCAAAGACCGCATTGTTCATAAGCTTGAAAAAGTCTTGCTCAAACTTGGTCTTGGCCTTCTTCCTCAGTTCGGTGTTCATTAGGATGTAGCTCTCTAACCACCGAGACTGTCGGAACGAGATGACGCGATGCACGTTCGCAAGCTCCAGTCCGTTTTCCAGCGCCTGTTGTAAGATTCTGTAATGACAGATGTAGTTCTTCTTGTCATCCAGAGTCGTAACGAGCTTCTTGAATTTCCCTCCTGGCGGACGTTTGGTCTCGCAGTAGTACGGGAGATCCTTGTGAAGGTCGTGCAGGTGGGCGGGGTAGCGAAGGTCAACTTCCAAGACATAGCCCGTGGGTCCTTCGGGGTCCAACGATGCAATATCCAGGGACGCGATCTCCTCGCGGCTGAGCCATTGGAAGTCTCCCTGTGGAAGACACTGGGACATGGCCCAACCGTAAAGGTTGTTGGCGTCCAAGTATAGCAGGTGATTCGTTGGCTCTTCAGGTCGTCGATCTTCAGGGCGACATCCATCATGGTTGGCCTTGGCGTGTCTGGTGATCGCCTGGGAAATACCTCCTCTGATGCCTTGCTCGAAGAAGAGGTACATATCAAAGTCCTGTATCGTATCAAGCTCCACTCGACAGGTCCTTAACATGACATCCCAGGCGTATGACGGTAGGGTGTAGTAGTGCGCAGGGTCTAGTTCGTATTCAGCCATCGACGTGTCCCTGAAGCGTTCAAAGACGTCAGTCAACAGCGCAATGTCACAGCGCAGGTACTTCTCGGCGTAGTCCTTGAGGTTCCTACAACCGAAGGTTTCCCACACGTTGCGAGCATGCTCGTAGTCTGCATCCGTGATGTCCTCCAGGGTCAGGTCGTTGTGGAAATCTCGCTGCAGAGGCAGTTCCGTAGTATCTTCCAAAACGGCGTTCGACGTTACAAAGTTGTACGGGAACACGCCTTTCCTACGGACTAGATCGAAGAGGTGGTCTTCGGGGAATCTCTTCCTCGTCTCCAAGAGTTGAGCTGGTGGAAGTGCGGCTGCGAGGCTGGCGAGGCTCAAAGCCAGGAACCTGTAGGTGTCGAGGAACCTGACTCTGAATCCTGGCTGTCTTTTTCCACGCCCTGGCATCCCAACCGGTGCCGCTGCTCGGTCGAACAGGAACCGCTTCGTGAAAGCGATGTACCGCTCTTCCGTGTGAGCCAACACCTCAACATCACCAGGGTCGACCGCCAACTCCCGCACTATGAAGTGAGCGTCGTAGTTGGAGAGGTTGTGGAAGTAGCAGTTGACTACTCGCTGCTCCCTGTAGCGTAGGTTACATGATCTGTGCGCAGCGCCACGGAACTCGTAGGGCGGCGCGTGGTTGTGATCACGAACCTTTGGGTCTTCTCTTGAAAATGGCGATCCACAGAGGTAGCAATTCGCTGTCGAGTTGTACTGCATCGTTTCCGCTGGGGTCAGGACAGGGCGCAGATTTCTTGCTTCGTACAGGAAGTTCCACAATCGCTCAACATCAGTTTTCAACATCTCCATAAATGTCTTTGACGCATCATCCCCGAAGTAGACTCGAGGCTCAAACTCTTCAAGTCCGTACGAGTCGATGATCTGGTACGCAAAGGCATATGGGATGTGGATGTGGGTGGCTACTCCTCCGTGCGGCTCGTCGACTTGTTCATCCATCTCCGCGGTCGGCAGTAGAGCACACTCAAAGTCCGCGTAGATGGTGAAACGCTCGCGTCGGGTGAACTCTGGATGGCTGAATTTGATTTCAGTCTTTCTCGGCGTATCCATGCGAATAGGGGCTGAAGCGGAGCAGTATCGCCTGTGCTCCTCCAGACGCTGAGCACCCGTCAGACCGAGCTTGTTCGGACGGTTGTCAAAGTGCGCGAAGCACCGCTTACAGATGAATATCCTGTCTACACGCGCTGTGAGTTGGGGACGGATCAGTCGGCCAAGGTCTTTGATGTAGGCGTAGTGACTATCACCGTCCGTTGTCACGTACAAAATGTCACAATGGTCTTCACGCTCCTGCCTACAAATCTTCAAGGGAAAGACGGTGTTCTGGTACTTTGGTTGTCCGTTAGGTTTCTGACCCACGCACGTGCGATCAATACCATAGACGTTGATGCTGATGTTGTTTGTCCGCTCAAACGCCTTGATACTCTTCAGAGCAACGGGGAATTGAAGGCCGGTCCAATCGTATCGGGCGATGATATCGTCGGTGTACATTGCCGGTCTATCGGGGTTCTCTTGAACAAACTTTCCCAGGACTGCATACATAAAACACCGCTCATCGGTGTTCGATACGTTGACGACTGCTTTGGTGTTCTCCAGAGACGTAGGCAGTGGGAGCCAAGCTCGACCATCTTCACCTAGAGGAGTGTACTCGTTGATACCGACCTCCAAATCACGAACGCGAAGGTATGTCCACCCGGAGCCGATATGATCACACTCAGCCTTCTCTCTGATAAGCTTCGCAAAAGCTGTTGAAATGTAATGGTTCAGGTCCGAGGTCACCGTCAGCGGAGTCATCTTCGTCTTGAAGTTGCGCAGGCAGGTGTTGTTGTGCACATTTTTGAACTCACACTCCAGCTTCAAGTTGACCTTTATGCTGCGGTGTTTCGCCAAGGTGATCTCAAGCAACTCCGTAAGGCTCACAATCAACAACGCCATCACTTCTCCGATTGTGACGAGATTCTCCATCGGTCGCTGCAGACGGTAGGTTAGGAGGCGGTTGCGGAAACCCCGTTGAATGAGTGAGAATACGGGGCTTGACTGTCCTGCTCCAGTCATCTCAACATCATCGGGTTGTTGGTGTGTGCTCGTTCCGGGTTGTGGCTCCGCGCTCGGACCTGGCTGGGGTTCGTCCTGTATCATAGCCACTTGGTTCAGGATCAGGTCCTTCATGATCGGGCAAGAGAACCGCTCATGATGGTCCTTGTTGAACAACTGGTTGAACTCCTGACCGCAGTATGCGCAAGGGAATCTTCGTTCTTGACCATTGCCGTGAAATTGCATGGTGTGTCGACGCAGGTTGTCTTCCCTCTTGAATTCGACGCCGCATGTGCCGCATATGAACCTGCGGACTCTGCTGTGTACCGAATCCACATGTCGACGCAGGTGTTTTTCACGACGGAAACGGCGACCGCATTCATGGCAGGTGTGGCGGCCAGGACCCGGTCCTTCATCTGAAAATAAAAATAAAAAAAAATTAGGATAACTAAAGATACAAATTCCCCTCTCTCGAGAATCACATTTCACAGTTAAGTTTGTTAAATCAAAATATCAATTTTGAAACAGGGAATGTAATCTTCTGTACTGTGTGTCTACATTGATGAACCTGGGTTCACAGCTAAGGATGTAGCTGCAATATTGAGCTGCGCCAACCCTAAAGAAGCATTATGTTTTAGGGGGAGCGAAAATCTCCCCCCTAGCAATTAAATCAATAGTACACCAGTTGTCACGGTCTCATTCTTCTTCTTCAGGTACCTAGTTAAATAATTATAAAAAAGGTAATTAGTTTCAAGGGGAAAAAGTTATTTTAATGTGGATTCTCACCTTCAACGGAGTGTTGATTGACATAGGCAGTCGTCTGCGGAGCATCAATCACCTGCCGGGGTGGAATGACTCGGTGGTTCGCTTCCATGTGACGCTCTAAAGCTCCCCGGTCTACGAATGTGGCTCGACATGCAGCTTCTCCATCTGCAAACGCACAAAACGATTAGATTGTGAAATGTTTAACACCTACCTTTTTTTTTTTAAAGTATGTAATGTGGTACTCTGATGACTTGACTTGATGGGGCGAGCAATAACATAAGTTATTAAAATTAAATTATTTTGATATAGTCATGTAATTTTAAATTTAAAAAACAAAGAGTTCTCTATTCGCGATAAATAGTTAAAGCCGTTAAATAAGAATAATTGTATCACTCTGCGGTTATATTGCATAGCGTATTCCTATATTACTAACATTTAGGTCTGATTAAAACAATAATGCAACGCAAAAAACGTACCTTGCTGCGTTGGTGTTGGTGGTGGTAGTTGTGGTCTCAAGCCGTGGAATCTGATGTGGTGTTTCACCAAATTGTTTCTACGCACGAAAATACAACCACAAATGGTACAAACGTGTGTGGTGTTCATCTTTAATATGGATTATAAGTTTTGATAATCACAAACAATACAGCATAACACGTACGTTTTAAATAGTTCAAAGGTGCTTTACGCAAATCGCAAATGATGACAATCAACAACTAACACAAATCGCGTAGAACGGAACAGGATCGGACTAACACGTCTTCACGCACTGAACTCTCGAACTGAACTGAAGGAGGGCTGGTGATGTGGGTGACTCTCCCCACTAATGGATTTCGGAGAAGGTCGGGGCAAAGACTCTCAACCGCTGTCTTGGGTACAGCACAACACGTACGTTTTAAATAGTTCAAAGGTGCTTTACGCAAATCGCAAATGATGACAATCAACAACTAACACAAATCGCGTAGAACGGAACAGGATCGGACTAACACGTCTTCACGCACTGAACTCTCGAACTGAACTGAAGGAGGGCTGGTGATGTGGGTGACTCTCCCCACTAATGGATTTCGGAGAAGGTCGGGGCAAAGACTCTCAACCGCTGTCTTGGGTACAGCACAACACGTACGTTTTAAATAGTTCAAAGGTGCTTTACGCAAATCGCAAATGATGACAATCAACAACTAACACAAATCGCGTAGAACGGAACAGGATCGGACTAACACGTCTTCACGCACTGAACTCTCGAACTGAACTGAAGGAGGGCTAGTGATGTGGGTGACTCTCCCCACTAATGGATTTCGGAGAAGGTCGGGGCAAAGACTCTCAACCGCTGTCTTGGGTACAGCACAACACGTACGTTTTAAATAGTTCAAAGGTGCTTTACGCAAATCGCAAATGATGACAATCAACAACTAACACAAATCGCGTAGAACGGAACAGGATCGGACTAACACGTCTTCACGCACTGAACTCTCGAACTGAACTGAAGGAGGGCTGGTGATGTGGGTGACTCTCCCCACTAATGGATTTCGGAGAAGGTCGGGGCAAAAACTCTCAACCGCTGTCTTGGGTAAAGACCACCCTGCTCTAATGGAACTCGATATGAGCGGTCTACTATGGGTTCCTAGAAGGGTCAGCCGTCTTCCCGTCGAGGTATCAAATTACAGCATCCGCATTCCCAGACAGGTCTCGACTTGTCGGTTTTTTGTGTGAACACCTGCACCCTCCAGTCGAGGTATCAAATTACAACATCCGCATTCCCAGACAGTAGACTGGACGCGTCGCTTATTTGTGTGAACGTCTGCCTCGGTGCAGAGTACTTGAAGGGGGGTGTATCGATACACCCCCCTTTGACTTGGAGGCTTGACGAGGAGATTCCAAAAATGCAAAAAAAAAGGTTGAAAGTGTGGTGCGGGCCCCTTTTTTGTAAACATCATCCAAAGTGTACGATGTGGGTACTCAAATGACTCGGCTCGACTAGACGAACAAGAATCTGCAATCAGAAATCTGATCCGAGGTTAGGTTAGGATGGGTTAGGTTAGGTTAGGTTAGGTTAGGTTAGGTTAGGATGTGTTAGGTTAGGTTAGGTTAGGTTAGGTTAGTATTCGCAACAAAAAAAAAAATTCGCAAAAAAAAAAAATTCGCAAAAAAAAAATTCGCAAAAAAAAAAATTCGCAAAAAAAAAAAAATTCGCAAAAAAAGTTTGCAAAAAAGTTCGCAAAAAAGTTCGCAAAAAAAATTCGCAAAGTGTCACAGACGAGACCTCGGGGGGGGGGGTTGGGGGGGGGCCCTCCTGGCCCTCCTGAGCCAGAACACTCCATTCTACCCTACTTGGGTGAAATGCTTTGTGTAGCCTTTTTACTGACTAAGACCAACTGATTTTTTAGCCAGGATCCTTAATTAATAGCCAAATGACCAATGGCAGCTGCATCCATTTTCTCAGGATCGACCTGGCGATCTTCAGATGACGTATTTAATCTTTACCATTGCATGTGGTCGCGAGCACGCTTCCATATGGTGAAATGCTCCCCAATATTAAGAGGTGGCTCCAACCACGAAATTTGGCGTTTCTTCGTGTTTCCACAAGGCCAATGTTAACTTTCAAAGGTCATCCGAAATCGTTGATTTATGGTTTATTTTAGAACAAAAATTACCTAGCGATTTCAGTGAGGATAATTTCTATATCACAAACAGCTATCACCCACAAAAATTATAAATATTGAATACTTTGGGATTGTACTGAACGATTAGTATTTGTGATATCGAAGATTTACTTCACCGAATCGCTAGGTATGGGTTTCTCTTTAAAATGAGCCAGACATCAACGATATCGGATAATTCTTTGAGGAGGGACGGGTTTTGAAAGTTAAGATTGGCCTTTATGGAGAAGCAGGTAGAAACGCGAAATGTTTCGTGAGTGGAGCCCAGTCGTTAGCATAACCACAGAATGTAGGAATTGCAGTTCTTATAACGACTGGGTATTATTTGCAACAGTCTGTTCTATAATTAGGCTGTTTCCTCGTAAAAGTATAGTTTTCAAAGATTATTAATCCAAACAGATTTTTCACACCAAACGTTTTCGTTTTGAGAATGTTTATTTTGTTTCAACACTACAATGAATTTGCAATTTTAAATGCTCCAGTCCCCCTCTAAATAACTAATGTAACAATTTTAATGAGTTATTATGATTGTGATCCTGAGAATTCAAACCCATTCTATTCCCTTGATTTTACTCATGCTGCAACTTCCAAGGTGATTATTCAACCGTTGCAGCGCTTCAGACAATGGAATTTCAAGTACCACGTTATCAGTCCGTTATCTCACAAACCTCAGCCCGGATATTCTTACGACAGCGGCGCAACCAGCCAGTCAGAATACGTCATCCGGTTCTCTTGTTTTATAAAACAATGAGGTTTTTGTTTTCACAGGGTATTTGCTTTCTTATGTAGATCGGTATAACAAGCGGCCAACCACCCATTCTGCTGACGATGAATATGTTATGGGGATTGGTGTGCTTATTTCGTGCTTCCGTGAATTGTTAACGGAAAACATTCGCGTTACCTGACAGCACGATGTAGGAGTCACGACACATTTGGCGTTTCTACCCGTTTCCCCTATCAGGCCAAAGTTGCCTTTAAAGACCCGTTCTTCCTCAACGGATTATTCTATATCGTTGATTTATTGCTAATTTTAAAGAGCAAAAAAAATACCTAGCGATTACAGTGAGCAAAATTCCAATATCACAAAAATAACCCTTCAATAACATTTCAAATTACGCAATATTTGGAACTATTTGTGATATCAAAATTCTGTTCACTGAAATAGCTAGGAATTTTTTATCCTACAAAATAAACCATAAACAACGACTTCGGATGATGCGTTGATGAGGGAGGGGCTTTGAAAGTTAACATTGGCCTCAGGGGAGAAGCAGATAGAATCGCGATTTGTTGGGTGACTCAACGAAACATAGGTTTACAAATCGTTTTGATTCTATAGTACAAAATAACTTGCATTCCCAAGTGCCCACATGGTCGTGCTCACAGCTCACCATTGACCAGCGCCGGACACTAAGTAAGCGTAACTCTACTGTAGACTGTGCTGCAGCTACACTTGATGAATTGCTTGTGTCATTTCATCATGAATCACAGGAAATAATAGGTGAACAACAAAATTAACGAAATATAGTTACAATTTATTTTAACTTTGAGGTAGCTTAGTTTTATAAATGGCTCCAATTTCTAAAATTATAGAAAGTACAATGAAAATTTTAAAGGTTTGGCGTGGTAAAATAAATCCAGGCAATTTCATCATTGGGATTGCATTGAAATTAAAATTTACCACAAATTGGAGGAAAGCGTGAAATCCTGATGCAACTATACGTCTGAACTAAGCCCAATAGTGAAGGTTTACGTAAGTACTGTTGTGAAGCCTAAAACTGCCTTAATTTGTATACTTAAGATACATTTTTAATTTGAAAATTATCTTTATTGCTCTAAAATGATCTGGAGTATACAATAAATTAAGAAATGTACAAGAATCGCACCTTAACTTGATTTAGATAAAATAATAAAACCTTAAAATAATTAACGCTTACAAGTGAAATTAAATAGGTTAACCTAAGACACATACGGTTGTGAATTTTGTAGAATGGTAAAGACCCACAGCTGACAAATGGGCAGTCCCAAGTCAACAGAACTTCCCACTTAAAACAGTTTAGTGGAGCATTGAACATGAGTCACGGATCACTGACTGCAGCGTCAGCGGCCTTGAATATTGATACAAATCTTGACTCACATTGATAACTGTAATACTTTAAGTTTAGATAAGAAGGGAATGAATACCGATAGAATTTCAATTCTGTTGATAACTTTTCAGTATTATCTTCAAAAATGATGGGGAATTATAAAGTAACTGATATATAATTATAGTAAATAAGAAGTTGTGTTATTCAAGGGATTTTTGCTGACATTTTTTACTGACGACAATAGGGCAATTCATATCCCATTTTCACTCATCACGAGCTAAACAGTTTTCAGACAATTACAAACTATTTGAAATAACATTTGTATACTACCTAATTCTAGTGTATAACAAGAAAAATATTTTACCTGGTATTTCAGTGATCCGATCGAAAGAACCAAATCGTCAGCAGAAAAAATAACAGAAACCTAACAAAATAAAAATGAATTAAAAACAGAACAAAAAACACCAATCAAAAATAAAAATATGATAAAATAACATAAAATAAGTGAAAATAAATTTAGATATTTCTAACCAAATCAAGACTACTGTAAACAAGTAAGTAATATCTGAACTGAAACAAATAACAAACAAAGCTCTTCCTAAAATTTATTTTTGAGTTCGCTGATATCGGACTTTATGCAAAATTCCAAATCGCATTACGCAATAACGGTTGAACACCCTCAACCAAACTTTGCACGGTTATTAGGAAAAATAGTTGGAAGCTTTTAAAAATTAAAAAAAATCAATTCCGATGTACAGAGAGGATAGAAATGGTCAACTAAAACTACCGGTACTTATTACCATTGAAAACTCATTAAGGGGCCAAATGTTAGACGAACATAAGGTTTTGTTAATGTTATATTTTTCCGCCCAACTGACGAGCCAGAGACTGTATTCACAGTATCTTTGTAAATCGCCATTTATTTTAAAAATACTAACACAATTGATGGTATGTAATTTGTTCTTATTTGAATGGGATGGCTGAAAATTAGCTACCTTTTAGTGGCCAACAAATTGTATTTATATGCCAGAGGTTAACATTTATAGTAGGATTCTCAAGTAATTATATACATTATAATATTCTTATTTCATTAATATATCCAAATTAACTCTTATTATTAGTGAATTTCCTTTGGAAAGTGAACTATTAGCATGACCCGCACGGTGAAACTTAAGCCCGGGACCACCATAGAAGTTCCTAATGTGACCCCCTGAACACGTTTTGGGGGGTCGTTCAAAATTTTATATATATATATATATATATATATATATATGTGTTTGCACTCTAGCGGTCGCATTTTTTGTCCGATTTACTTCAAATTTGGTAGGGACGTTCCTTTCTGTAATCAGTTGGACAAGTTCGTTGGGCAAAACAATCGGAAAACTCTAAACCCCTTTTTTGGGGATTCATCTTTCAAATTTTGAGTTTTTGGGCCCAAAAAGGGTCACAAAAGCCCAATATGTAAAATCAATGCATGTAAAAAGATGGGAATTAGTGAGGCAAAAGTTTTAAGCCCTCTCTCGTCATTCTAGCATAAATATTTACCGAGTTATTAAAGAAAATGTGTATCGACTAAACACAGTACGTTGTCTTATGGGGGTTTTACACTATAAAACCCTGTTATTCCTTTGTTAGAGTACTTTTATCATCCCCAGCAACCTCACGCCTACTTTCAAGCCTGTCTGGGCCTTCTCCTAAGCTTATAATGCGCAAAATTCTATTCCCAGCTTTGCAAGTAAATGAAACCAGGAGTATCAGAACAGCCAAAAAATCAATGTTTTCAGATTTCAATAAAATTGGACAAATGTATGTTTTTACACTTATTTTGAGTTTTACAAGTTTTTATATGGAAATTCACTTCCCTCACGTCAGCGTGCTGCGTGCGAACTCGTTATTAGTATTGAGGTTACCATAAAATTTATCTAGAAGGCTCCATACCTATATGATTTTTTTAAATTTTGCTAAAATGTTTTATATACTGAGTTGCACTTTTAAAAAGAACACTCAAAGAGGTGACCCAAATGCCTAACAACTTTTAAATGAAGAAAGCGTATATCTCTTGTCAGAATCTCAGCTTACAATGGCTGTAATTACGCAAGTCATTCTGCAAAGCGGCAGTCACTTTTCAATCGTGCTTTACAATGGTTTAACACACTCTTTCATACCGGCGAATTTTTAAACCATTCAGTCTACAATGGTAATGGTTATTACGTTTTACTCACTCAAAAAAGGTAGATCTATACAAAAGTTAACATAGGGATATTTAAAGATTGTATACACTAGTACACCATAATTTGAACTCAGTTTTACAAGATTTAACGTGTAGTTAATTGATTTAACCGTGAATTGTTTTGATGCTTATCATTGTTTCAAAAGTAACTTATTTATGGATAATTCATAACTGATACTACTATCTATAGACGCTGATAGTTCATGAGCAACAAATAAAAGAGCTAAACCAAGTCCCATCCTCTCGTAATATAGATGACCGATTCAAATCAAAGCTTTTTGAATTTGAAAAATTTTAATTTTTTAATTTATCCGTGAAACTAATCCATAACTGCGTTCAAATCCAGTTAAAACCTTGCACACCTTGATAACTGATCATTACCACACTGATTTATCCGTGAAACTAATCAATAACATCTTTGTTATTACTTAAGTGTGAACGAGCCTCATTCAGATTCTTAGCGTACACGTATTTCGGCAACTTATGACATTTTTAGCACCACGGATACCAACCGTATTTAGCACCTTACAGTCCCGGTTTCGTCATCGGAAACTATATGTCATTGACCATGAAGCCGCGTCAATTTTCGGATTAAAAACTTTTAAAATGATCATTTAATACAAAACGAAATTAAAACGGACACAAAAAACATAAACGAATATCGCAACGAATAACAACACCATGTGTACTTACAAATTAAATGTACATTGTAAAGTTGCACAAGTTTTGAATCGAAAAACCGCCACGGCTCAAAAACCGGCCAAGAACATTTTCGGTGGCGTAATCGGGACAAGGCGCTGAAGATGGCATAAATTGCCGAAACACGTTTACGCCAAGAATCTGGAAAAGGATCGTTCAGATGGAAATAAAAAAGTTATTGATAAAGTAGCTAACAATGCGGTGTAACTAATGCTGATATACATCACATTATAGCGTAGCTGTTGGTGATGCACAGTTTGGGCTGAACAATAGCTATAGAAGTTGTACTCACAATCCAGGTCAGATGAAGGGATCCATTGGTAGAAGAGCCACGACTGCAACTCAGTCAGGGCGACCCTGCCACAGCTGTACAGACCGGCCAGCTTGTCCGCTGCAACAGCAAATGACCTAACTTAGCAATCGGGTAGTTAACAAGCTCAGAGAATAATGGGTTTCAGTGAATACCGGATCAGGTAGAGAGAATTTGGCTGGGTTGTTTATGGAGGGTTAGGCAAATGCCGGAATGGTTCCCAAAAAAGGGCCGTACCCCGCCAGGAAGGGAAAGATAGGACTCAGGCCTAACTTACCTGGTTTAAAGATTTCCCCATAAATTTAATATTTTGTTTTGTAAATTCCAACAAATTGTTAAACATTGTCACGGAATAAATATTATTATTATTATTATTATTATTAGGTTAGGGAAAACGGGGTATTAAGAGAGTTGAGAAATATTCTGACATTGAGGAAGAGATAAGAGGTAGAAGATTAAGATTGGATAGGATACACCTGATGGAAAAACGAAGATCGAGTCCTGGAGGCACTGTGTCTGAGGCACTATGTCTGAGGCCAAGTACCAGCTGGGGTACAAATGGTCATGGCAGTAAGTAAGTAAGTTAGGGATAAGTTAGTTAACCTAACTTAGGTTGGATTTAGTTAAAGGGATACGAGAGAAAAATCTGGAGAGGGAATAGAGGGGTAGAGATCCTTCACCCTTTGGCCGCGACACGATAAGATCGGCGGGCGGGTGGTGAGCGGTGAGGCTGTTTTGCCAAAGCGCTATCACCGTCTAGATTTTACTTATGACAACACGTTGAAAACTTTGAATTTATGCATGTATAGTAGATTGCATGTGTCATGAGCATGGTGTTTTATTATTGAGTATAGAGTGCTTCATGAAACTACTTTGTAAATTTTTTTAGTGAATTTCTAATGGAAAAGTGAACTATTAGCATGACCTGCACGGTGAAACTTAAGCCCGGAACCACCATAGAAGTTCCTAACGTGACCCCCTGAACACGTTTTGGGGTGTCGCTAAAAACTTTATTTATATGTGTGTGTTCGCACTTTAGCGGTCGCAATTTGTGTCCGATTTACTTGAAACTTGGTAGGAACCTTCCCTTCTGTAAACAGTTGGACAAGTTCGTTGGGTAAAAAAATCAGACAGCTCTAACCCGCTTTTTGGGTTTTTAATTTTTCAAATTTTGAGTTTTTGAGCCCAAAAAGGGTCAGAAAAGCCCCGAATGTAACATTATTGTATATTAAGTTATTGTATGTAAAACAGCGTAATTTTAATGGGGAGTGTTTCCAACTTGTTATCCTGACTATACCTCCTCCTCACCCTATAATGTACAACATTGCCATCCTAATAGTCAATTTAAATATATCCAGGAACATCAGAACAGCCAAAAATAACATTTTTAAATTTTACAAAAAAATGTTACCAGTGTTGTTTTAAACCATTTATTAGATTTTTTAAAGGTTTTAATGCGGAAATTCAATTTCCTCACGTCAGCGTGCTGCGTGCGATCTCGTTTTGGGTTAAGAACCTTTTTTGTAGCATTTTTTCTATCAATAAATGAAATGAAAATACGGCAGATAGGCTGCAGTGGCATAACAAAATGTTATCAATGTGTATAGTTCGGTTTAGTGAACACAACAAACTGTTCAACAGGTTTAGAGAAACAGTAAAACTTTTTGCATGAAACAAAATTTCTATTACGATTTATAACCAAATATTAGGTCGGGCAATACATATTTTGCCGAAAAAGGGTGTATTGCAAATGTTATTTGAACCAACAGTGAAGGAATCATCAGAGCGGCGAGTCAATTTAATATCTGGGTTTGACAGCGAGCGGCCGGCGGTAGAGCGGCATCACGCAGTGCTGCCCTACCGCTCACATATTGGCCGCCTTCTCCAGGTCTTCTCTGGTCTACTCCATGTCAGAACACGGAGCCGCTGGTCTGTCGCTGCGCCGCTCTAACGCTAACCGCTCATATTGCGGCTGGGCTTAATCTAAACCAGAGTTTACCCTCACCAAGTCCTTGTGCAGTTACATTTGGAACACGTACAATAAATGGTAAAACAATACAATTATAGCCACGAATTACGGAAGCTATGTTTTTACAAATTTGTAGTTTTTACTCCAGATTTCGGGGAAATAGCGAGATGTTCTATGATGAATGAAAATTTGAATTAATCATCACTATTAGGTCGCCGACCCACTCATGCGGTTTTTAAAGGGGAGTAACAATTATTTTTTTAATGTAGCCTAGTTTCCGACTATGATAATTTCTTTAGCAACAATAGCTAATTAATATTCCAATGTAAAACAATAATCAAAATATCGACGTATGTTCGGTTTAACAGGAAATAAAAAGTAAGAATTATCAAAGATTCAATTATTAATTAGATTAAAAATAACAACGCTAGATTTAAATATGAGATTAGGGCTTCGAACATCTTATCTCAACACTCGTAAACGATTTAGCTCTTTAGACAAGTCTGTAAGGCTCTATACCGGTGGATATTAAGGGAGTATTGATATAATGGCGCGGGAGCTGCAATGCACATGGCAGACGGGTTTATGATCTCGCTTCATCTCACCCACTAATCTAATCTGACCTTCAAAATTCTGGAATGCATTACAAATTGATTTAAATGCTGGAATATGTTTCAAAAATTTAGAAGGAAACATTTACTGTTTTATACTTTTGTCTAGGTAAAGAAATTTATTTTGTTTCTGTTCAATTTGATAAGATCGACTGTATTGTCCATTTTACATCAATTAACGTTTGCACAGTCCTGTTGGCATTTGAAATGAACAGCGATCCAGTTGAATTTCGACTCAACTAATAAAAACGTGTAGCGTAATGAGTTCCTGGGAGTAGTTTGGAAAATTATTACTACATGACTAGTTTACGGATGGAGGAATAATTAAGATCAAATTAGGTGGCGTATCTTTATTGACTCTGAAATTAACAAACTGCCGTTTGAAAATGCTAATTGATAAAGGTGTTTCGCAAAATTACTTTGACATTAAACCACTGACAATACAACGTCTTTGTATATTAGCTCTAGCCGCTATTGTATTATTAATTAATTCAATTTGTTTGGACAAAAAAACATACAAAAAACACACGTTATATAAATATATGAAAACATAGCATGGAGTTTGTTTTTGTTTTAACTACAAGAAGTAATTACACTTCTAAATATATGTACATAGACATTGTAGGCCCTACTCAGTTTCGAGACGGTAAATATAAATGCACGTATACAATTATACGAAGGAGTCATTTCGACTGCCACAATTTTATATGAAATTGTATCAAAAGATTACTATTTGTTTCATTGTTTTAAAAGGAGTCAACAAAATATAAATCACTGTTGTTACATTACTACAAAAGGAATATGTAGGGGTACCCACTGAAAAAATGAGTGACAAACTCTAAGAAATATTTGTTTTTATGTAAATAATGGTCACAATGATATTAGTAACAGACATAAAGTATAAACATTTGAAAATGGTCAAACAAAATAATAACACGTACAAATTTGTGACTTAAACGATACGTGTTTATAAGATACGTTAGAAGTAACACTAGTTTTCCAAGCTTCTACAGCAGTAGGTTTCAGGAAATATTGGATTCGATGAAGGAAGCAAGGAACGCTGCTGCTCACCTGATGGGATTAAATTACGGCTTCTGCCATTCGAAGCTATTGGGTTTCGTTTGGAAAAAGGTTTTTGAAATTTGCTGTTAGTAGCAAAACCTGGCTCAACACTAAATTCGTAGGCTATATGTTATTTAAATATTTTACACTTTTGGCATACGTGTCAGGTAGAGAAATATTTGAGTTTGATTTGTTTAACGGTACGGAATATTTGCTATCATTCCTGATGATGACCATTAACATATATTATGTATTTAAATATTTAGTTCATGCCACACCTTAGAAGATTTCATGTTTTTTTTTAAATTCAATACACACTCTTAAAAAAAAAACAAATATCCATTTAAATATTATTTTTTTAATCAAAATCTGTAAATCAGCTGATTGAACGAACTGGTATGAACGTAAACTTTAATAAATTTAGCTGTTTCGAATTGTGTCAAGGAGTTTACTTTCTTTATCTGATCACGTATTTGCTTTCTTAGTTTGCGAATATTATTTTAGAAAACTGTTGTACGAAGTTTGAGTATAAAGCTGGAATTAAGCTAATAAATTATGAAATCGGCTCTCTTTTGCATTTCAAAAGAAAGCAGACAATATAACAATTTAATAATCAGTGTATTGCACTCTACAGTCAGTACAACGTCTCTACTCCCACAACATCTTTTTCAAATATCGCATCCTAACAGTTTTCAACCCTATTTTAAGGTACGTAAGAAAATCGCTGTCCAATAAATTCGGGACTTATAAGGTTGGACGGTAGCTCCCTCCAAGGAGTGAGTTCAAACCACAACCCATTTTATACCTGCTCCCCCCTAAGATCAATGTTAACTTTCACACCCGACCTTCCTCAACCTCAACGGATTATCCGCTATAGATGATTTAGGGTTCATTTAAAACAAACCTAGCGATTTAAGGCAGCAGAATTTTAATGTCACAAATAATAAACGTTCTCTAAATTCCAAAATATTCGATATTTACAATTTGTTTATCGGTGAACTATTTGTGATATAAAAATTCTGGTCTCGGAAATTACTAAGTATTATTTGCTTTTCAAAATGAACCATAAATCAATGCTATCGGATAATTTGTTGAGGAGGGAAGGGGTTTGTGAGTAGACATTGTTCCGATGGCAAAATCTCATCATCACAGGAATCGCCCGTGTGGCACGGAGGGCGTGCTGCGGTTGGCGTTGGTCAGGAGGTGCGAGCGCGTGTCAGAAGCGCCGCCGGATAAATAAACTTTCCCTGGTGAGCCGCAACTACCCGCTGATATCATAATATCACCACGCGTCTCATCAACACAGGTAACGCCCGTGTGGAACGGAGGGCGTGCTGCGGTTGGCGTTGGTCAGGAGGTGCGAGCGCGTGTCAGAAGCGCCGCCGGATAAATAAACTTTCCCTGATGAGCCACAACTCCCCGCTGATATCATATCATCACGCATCTCATCAACACAGGTAACGCCCGTGTGGCACGGAGGGCGTGCTGCGGTTGGCGTTGGTCAGGAGGTGCGAGCGCATGTCAGAAGCGCCGCCGGATAAATAAACTTTCCCTGGTGAGCCGCAACTACCCGATGATATCATATCACCACGCGTCTCATCAACACAGGTAACGCCCGTGTGGCACGGAGGGCGTGCTGCGGTTGGCGATGGTCAGGAGGTGCGAGCGCGTGTCAGAAGCGCCGCCGGATAAATAAACTTTCCCTGGTGAGCCGCAACTCCCCGCTGATATCATATCACCACGCGTCTCATCAACACAGGTAACGCCCGTGTGGCACGGAGGGCGTGCTGCGGTTGGCGTTGGTCAGGAGGTGCGAGCGCGTGTCAGAAGCGCCGCCGGATCAATAAACTTTCCCTGGTGAGCCGCAACTCCACGCTGATATAATATCAACACGCGTCTCATCAACACAGGTAACGCCCGTGTGGAACGGAGGGCGTGCTGCGGTTGGCGTTGGTCAGGAGGTGCGAGCGCGTGCCAGAAGCGCCGCCGGATAAATAAACTTTCCCTGGTGAGCCGCAACTCCCCGATGATATCATATCACCACGCGTCTCATCAACACAGGTAACGCCCGTGTGGCACGGAGGGCGTGCTGCGGTTCGCGTTGTTCAGGAGGTGCGAGCGTGTGTCAGAAGCGCCGCCGGATAAATAAACTTTCCCTGGTGAGCCGCAACTCCCCGATGATATCATATCACCACGCGTCTCATCAGCACAGGTAATGCCCGTGTGGCACGGAGGGCGTGCTGCGGTTGGCGTTGGTCAGGAGGTGCGAGCGCGTGTCAGAAGCGCCGCCGGATAAATAAACTTTCCCTGGTGAGCCGCAACTCCCCGATGATATCATATCACCACGCGTCTCATCAACACAGGTAACGCCCGTGTGGCACGGAGGGCGTGCTGCGGTTGGCGTTGGTCAGGAGGTGCGAGCGCGTGTCAGAAGCGCCGCCGGATCAACCTGGTGAGCCGCAACTCCCCGATGATATCATATCAACACGCGTCTCATCTACACAGGTAATGCCCGTGTGGCACGGAGGGCGTGCTGCGGTTGGCGTTGGTCAGGAGGTACGAGCGCGTGTCAGAAGCGCCGCCGGATCAATAAACTTTCCCTGATGAGCCACAACTCCCTGCTGATATCATATCAACACGCGTCTCACCAACACAGGTAACGCCCGTGTGGAACGGAGGGCGTGCTGCGGTTGACGTTGGTCAGGAGGTGCGAGCGCGTGTCAGAAGCGCTGCCGGATCAATAAACTTTCCCTGATGAGCCACAACTCCTCGCTGATATCATAATATCACCACGCGTCTCATCAACACAGGTAACGCCCGTGTGGCACGGAGGGCGTGCTGCGGTTGGCGTTGGTCAGGAGGTGCGAGCGCGTGTCAGAAGCGCCGCCGGATAAATAAACTTTCCCTGGTGAGCCGCAACTCCCCGCTGATATCATAATATCACCACGCGTCTCATCAACACAGGTAACGCCCGTGTGGAACGGAGGGCGTGCTGCGGTTGGCGTTGGTCAGGAGGTGCGAGCGCGTGTCAGAAGCGCCGCCGGATAAATAAACTTTCCCTGATGAGCCACAACTCCCCGCTGATATCATATCATCACGCGTCTCATCAACACAGGTAACGCCCGTGTGGCACGGAGGGCGTGCTGCGGTTGGCGTTGGTCAGGAGGTGCGAGCGCATGTCAGAAGCGCCGCCGGATAAATAAACTTTCCCTGGTGAGCCGCAAATACCCGATGATATCATATCACCACGCGTCTCATCAACACAGGTAACGCCCGTGTGGCACGGAGGGCGTGCTGCGGTTGGCGATGGTCAGGAGGTGCGAGCGCGTGTCAGAAGCGCCGCCGGATAAATAAACTTTCCCTGGTGAGCCGCAACTCCCCGCTGATATCATATCATTACGCGTCTCATCAACACAGGTAACGCCCGTGTGGCACGGAGGGCGTGCTGCGGTTGGCGTTGGTCAGGAGGTGCGAGCGCGTGTCAGAAGCGCCGCCGGATCAATAAACTTTCCCTGGTGAGCCGCAACTCCACGCTGATATAATATCAACACGCGTCTCATCAACACAGGTAACGCCCGTGTGGAACGGAGGGCGTGCTGCGGTTGGCGTTGGTCAGGAGGTGCGAGCGCGTGCCAGAAGCGCCGCCGGATAAATAAACTTTCCCTGGTGAGCCGCAACTCCCCGATGATATCATATCACCACGCGTCTCATCAACACAGGTAACGCCCGTGTGGCACGGAGGGCGTGCTGCGGTTCGCGTTGTTCAGGAGGTGCGAGCGTGTGTCAGAAGCGCCGCCGGATAAATAAACTTTCCCTGGTGAGCCGCAACTCCCCGATGATATCATATCACCACGCGTCTCATCAGCACAGGTAATGCCCGTGTGACACGGAGGGCGTGCTGCGGTTGGCGTTGGTCAGGAGGTGCGAGCGCGTGTCAGAAGCGCCGCCGGATAAATAAACTTTCCCTGGTGAGCCGCAACTCCCCGATGATATCATATCACCACGCGTCTCATCAACACAGGTAACGCCCGTGTGGCACGGAGGGCGTGCTGCCGTTGGCGTTGGTCAGGAGGTGCGAGCGCGTGTCAGAAGCGCCGCCGGATCAACCTGGTGAGCCGCAACTCCCCGATGATATCATATCAACACGCGTCTCATCTACACAGGTAATGCCCGTGTGGCACGGAGGGCGTGCTGCGGTTGGCGTTGGTCAGGAGGTGCGAGCGCGTGTCAGAAGCGCCGCCGGATCAATAAACTTTCCCTGATGAGCCACAACTCCCTGCTGATATCATATCAACACGCGTCTCATCAACACAGGTAACGCCCGTGTGGAACGGAGGGCGTGCTGCGGTTGACGTTGGTCAGGAGGTGCGAGCGCGTGTCAGAAGCGCTGCCGGATCAATAAACTTTCCCTGATGAGCCACAACTCCCCGCTGATATCATAATATCACCACGCGTCTCATCAACACAGGTAACGCCCGTGTGGTACGGAGGGCGTGCTGCGGTTGGCGTTGGTCAGGAGGTGCGAGCGCGTGTCAGAAGCGCCGCCGGATCAATAAACTTTCCCTGATGAGCCACAACTCCCCGCTGATATCATAATATCACCACGCGTCTCATCAACACAGGTAATGCCCGTGTGGTACGGAGGGCGTGCTGCGGTTGGCGTTGGTGAGGAGGTGCGAGCGCGTGTCAGAAGCGCCGCCGGATCAATAAACTTTCCCTGATGAGCCACAACTCCCCGCTGATATCATAATATCACCACGCGTCTCATCAACACAGGTAATGCCCGTGTGGTACGGAGGGCGTGCTGCGGTTGGCGTTGGTCAGGAGGTGCGAGCGTGTGTCAGAAGCGCCGCCGGATCAACCTGGTGAGCCGCAACTCCCCGATGATATCATATCAACACGCGTCTCATCAACACAGGTAACGCCCGTGTGGAACGGAGGGCGTGCTGCGGTTGGCGTTGGTCAGGAGGTGCGAGCGTGTGTCAGAAGCGCCGCCGGATCAACCTGGTGAGCCGCAACTCCCCGATGATATCATATCAACACGCGTCTCATCAACACAGGTAACGCCCGGGTGGAACGGAGGGCGTGCTGCGGTTGGCGTTGGTCAGGAGGTGCGAGCGCGTGTCAGAAGCGCCGCCGGATCAATAAACTTTCCCTGGTGAGCCGCAACTACCCGATGATATCATATCAACACGCGTCTCATCAACACAGGTAACGCCCGTGTGGAACGGAGGGCGTGCTGCGGTTGGCGTTGGTCAGGAGGTGCGAGCGCGTGTCAGAAGCGCCGCCGGATCAACCTGGTGAGCCGCAACTCCCCGATGATATCATATCAACACGCGTATCATCAACACAGGTAACGCCCGTGTGGAACGGAGGGCGTGCTGCGGTTGGCGTTGGTCAGGAGGTGCGAGCGCGTGTCAGAAGCGCCTCCGGATCAACCTGGTGAGCCGCAACTCCCCGATGATATCATATCAACACGCGTCTCATCAACACAGGTAACGCCCGTGTGGCACGGAGGGCGTGCTGCGGTTGGCGTTGGTCAGGAGGTGCGAGCGTGTGTCAGAAGCGCCGCCGGATCAACCTGGTGAGCCGCAACTCCCCGATGATATCATATCACCACGCGTCTCATCAACACAGGTAACGCCCGTGTGGCACGGAGGGCGTGCTGCGGTTCGCGTTGTTCAGGAGGTGCGAGCGCGTGTCAGAAGCGCCGCCGGATCAATAAACTTTCCCTGATGAGCCACAACTCCCTGCTGATATCATATCAACACGCGTCTCATCAACACAGGTAACGCCCGTGTGGAACGGAGGGCGTGCTGCGGTTGACGTTGGTCAGGAGGTGCGAGCGCGTGTCAGAAGCGCTGCCGGATCAATAAACTTTCCCTGATGAGCCACAACTCCCCGCTGATATCATAATATCACCACGCGTCTCATCAACACAGGTAACGCCCGTGTGGTACGGAGGGCGTGCTGCGGTTGGCGTTGGTCAGGAGGTGCGAGCGCGTGTCAGAAGCGCCGCCGGATCAATAAACTTTCCCTGATGAGCCACAACTCCCCGCTGATATCATAATATCACCACGCGTCTCATCAACACAGGTAATGCCCGTGTGGTACGGAGGGCGTGCTGCGGTTGGCGTTGGTGAGGAGGTGCGAGCGCGTGTCAGAAGCGCCGCCGGATCAATAAACTTTCCCTGATGAGCCACAACTCCCCGCTGATATCATAATATCACCACGCGTCTCATCAACACAGGTAATGCCCGTGTGGTACGGAGGGCGTGCTGCGGTTGGCGTTGGTCAGGAGGTGCGAGCGTGTGTCAGAAGCGCCGCCGGATCAACCTGGTGAGCCGCAACTCCCCGATGATATCATATCAACACGCGTCTCATCAACACAGGTAACGCCCGTGTGGAACGGAGGGCGTGCTGCGGTTGGCGTTGGTCAGGAGGTGCGAGCGTGTGTCAGAAGCGCCGCCGGATCAACCTGGTGAGCCGCAACTCCCCGATGATATCATATCAACACGCGTCTCATCAACACAGGTAACGCCCGTGTGGAACGGAGGGCGTGCTGCGGTTGGCGTTGGTCAGGAGGTGCGAGCGCGTGTCAGAAGCGCCTCCGGATCAACCTGGTGAGCCGCAACTCCCCGATGATATCATATCAACACGCGTCTCATCAACACAGGTAACGCCCGTGTGGCACGGAGGGCGTGCTGCGGTTGGCGTTGGTCAGGAGGTGCGAGCGTGTGTCAGAAGCGCCGCCGGATCAACCTGGTGAGCCGCAACTCCCCGATGATATCATATCACCACGCGTCTCATCAACACAGGTAACGCCCGTGTGGCACGGAGGGCGTGCTGCGGTTCGCGTTGTTCAGGAGGTGCGAGCGCGTGTCAGAAGCGCCGCCGGATCAATAAACTTTCCCTGATGAGCCACAACTCCCTGCTGATATCATATCAACACGCGTCTCATCAACACAGGTAACGCCCGTGTGGAACGGAGGGCGTGCTGCGGTTGACGTTGGTCAGGAGGTGCGAGCGCGTGTCAGAAGCGCTGCCGGATCAATAAACTTTCCCTGATGAGCCACAACTCCCCGCTGATATCATAATATCACCACGCGTCTCATCAACACAGGTAACGCCCGTGTGGTACGGAGGGCGTGCTGCGGTTGGCGTTGGTCAGGAGGTGCGAGCGCGTGTCAGAAGCGCCGCCGGATCAATAAACTTTCCCTGATGAGCCACAACTCCCCGCTGATATCATAATATCACCACGCGTCTCATCAACACAGGTAATGCCCGTGTGGTACGGAGGGCGTGCTGCGGTTGGCGTTGGTGAGGAGGTGCGAGCGCGTGTCAGAAGCGCCGCCGGATCAATAAACTTTCCCTGATGAGCCACAACTCCCCGCTGATATCATAATATCACCACGCGTCTCATCAACACAGGTAATGCCCGTGTGGTACGGAGGGCGTGCTGCGGTTGGCGTTGGTCAGGAGGTGCGAGCGTGTGTCAGAAGCGCCGCCGGATCAACCTGGTGAGCCGCAACTCCCCGATGATATCATATCAACACGCGTCTCATCAACACAGGTAACGCCCGTGTGGAACGGAGGGCGTGCTGCGGTTGGCGTTGGTCAGGAGGTGCGAGCGTGTGTCAGAAGCGCCGCCGGATCAACCTGGTGAGCCGCAACTCCCCGATGATATCATATCAACACGCGTCTCATCAACACAGGTAACGCCCGTGTGGAACGGAGGGCGTGCTGCGGTTGGCGTTGGTCAGGAGGTGCGAGCGCGTGTCAGAAGCGCCGCCGGATCAACCTGGTGAGCCGCAACTCCCCGATGATATCATATCAACACGCGTATCATCAACACAGGTAACGCCCGTGTGGAACGGAGGGCGTGCTGCGGTTGGCGTTGGTCAGGAGGTGCGAGCGCGTGTCAGAAGCGCCTCCGGATCAACCTGGTGAGCCGCAACTCCCCGATGATATCATATCAACACGCGTCTCATCAACACAGGTAACGCCCGTGTGGCACGGAGGGCGTGCTGCGGTTGGCGTTGGTCAGGAGGTGCGAGCGTGTGTCAGAAGCGCCGCCGGATCAACCTGGTGAGCCGCAACTCCCCGATGATATCATATCAACACGCGTCTCATCAACACAGGTAACGCCCGTGTGGAACGGAGGGCGTGCTGCGGTTGGCGTTGGTCAGGAGGTGCGAGCGCGTGTCAGAAGCGCCGCCGGATCAATAAACTTTCCCTGGTGAGCCGCAACTCCCCGCTGATATCATATCACCACGCGTCTCATTTACCCAACCCCTTCCTCCTCTTCCGTTCGATGCCCCTAATGAACGAGTGCCACTGGAATGTCCGGGTCAGTTCTTTCACTGCGTGGTAAAAAATATCCCACATAATTCGTTTAAAAATCCGACTTTACTCACTAAAAGAGTGTTATGTTTTCGAAATAACATTCCTTTTATACGAAGTGTTAAGTTTGATATTCTTATTCATAATGTTTTCGTATGTTAAATTGTGAACCGTGCATATTAACTTTCCGTACTTAAGGGTTAGGCTTGTTGATACAGAAAAAACGTTATGCAATTCCACCATCAAATGTAATGCCAGGGTAATATGTCTTCTATCAAATCTATTGTACTATCGTGACAAATGAAAATAAAATAAAAAATTACTAAAAAAGGTCTCTGTAGTCCATAAGCTGTGTCAAGAACAAAATTTTAAATAAAACAACAGTCGGATTGCGACCATTACATTAAAAAAAAACATCAAGCACAAATTAAACCTACCAAAGCTCTTAGGTTATTCGGGAATAGGTGCAATATTCTTAAAATCTTATACAGCGAAATAAGTAAAAAATAATACTGTATATACAGAGTTTAGCATTTCAAGGGATTGCAACTAACGGATACCAGACTTTAATGATGGAAATGGTTACTATAAGACGATCATGTTAGGTATATCAAAGGGGTACTTGTAGTCCGAGGGTGAATTTGACTTTGTAATAGACTACGAGGTATCATCCGTGCCCATGAGGCTCAATAATGCCCATGTATCAGGTTGCGGCCGGGCTGGGAGGGATGGTGGGATGGTGGTACAGTATTGGGTTTACTACACCATCAATGAAACTGCTTGACATTAAACCAACTACTGTCACAGACAAAGGATGCTAAACATATATATAACCATAGATATTACCTATTATATTGTGTGTATAGACATTTTAGTAAAATCTATTAATATTATAACGATATTTTCTTCAGAAATGTAACCCTTCCTGCGATAAGATTTGTATAGTTATGACAAGTACCAGTAGAAATGGTTTTGGGGTTTCCTGAAATAATAGTATCTGTGGTTCCAAGCTATAGTTTCAACGAATTATTTTGAATACTTTTTAATAGAGATAAACTCGATTATTCATGGCGAGACTCAAGTCCTTTTTATATTACTTGTTAACTCTGAAAAATAAGCTACGAAATGAAATCATCAAAAAATGTTATCTTACTTCAAACTTATTTTTCAGTGATTCTGTTGATGTTTTACGTCTAACGGGGACAGCTCTCAAGGAGAAGGGGCTAAAACTAGTTCAAAAATATTATATAGTTGTACCGAAAGTGATATGAAAATGATATATTATGTAATGTTTAAACAAAACACTATAAAAAACCATAGCTTTAAGCCCATGCACCCACCAAACCCACCTAAACCCATCAAAACGTATGCCTCTAGCACTAAAGCAAAAACAAATTACCAAACAATCAACGGATAACTTTTATACACCGCATCTTACAAATTGTTAAAATCTATATTCAATGTTTAAACAATGAAACTGTTTGCAGCGTCGTTTGATGCAACTACAGTCGGCATCCCTCTCCCCCCACCACCGGATCTCACACACATAAATTGCAGTTCAAAAACTTAACCTGTTAACAACTCAGTGGCCTCATAGTCTGCAGTTATAAATAGTTCTTATAACAGCTGTTTATCTGAATGAAATTAACCAAAACATTTGGGACCCAAATAAAATATTTTCCTCCAAGAGAACAACATGGAAACTTTAAGGCCAGAGGGGTGGAGCCCTGAGGACTGAGGGGAATCAATTATTTTCGAAACGGCTTGAGGAAAATCCATTTAATTTGACACCTCGATCGTTACAATCGGTCGCGAAATAACGTGACTGACCACAAAAAAGCTTACTTAATATCGTTAATTATGAAGCTACTTGGGTTCGTGAATTTCTAACGAGTGAGAAATCAGTGGATGAATCATAGATTTGTAACTAAATTATTTTTCAAATAGGTCTACAATAATTTTTGAGCATGATATACAAGCTGTTGATCAAGGAACCTTTTTGTTCTAGGTTCCTTGCTGTTGATGAAGTCCTGTTTACCGCGACGTACTGCAGGTTGTTATGTTGCCATGGTGACGCGTCACATGTCCCGTACACGAGTGGTTACAACGGCTATTGTCAACACATCAGTCCGTTGCACGAGTGAAAAACCAGGCGCTCCACAATACTAATGTTAATTTTATCACTATTTTTGCTGACGGCCTGATTTTCCACTCGTGCAACGCACTGTGCTTTGATTGACAACAACCTTTGGTTGATGCTTTATTAGTTATCCTAATAATATTATAAATGTGTAAGTTTGTATGTTTGTTCAGATATTTGTGGCTCAATCACGCTCCAACAACTGGACTGATTGAGCTGAAATTTGGCAGAGATGTACTTGATAGTTCTGAGTAACATATAAGCATATTGAAGTTGTGAAAATCCTATAGGGTTTTGCCCTACGGGGGTTCAAAGTTCCCATGTATTGCTTTTGGACATTCATTTTTGTTAAGCTGTTGAAAATACAAACAGCTGATCTTGATTCGTAGTAGTTCCACGGGCTAACCACTGAATGCAGCACACATAACTGTCATAGGTTGTATAAATCATTCGCGGGGCGGGGCCTGTGGGTAACATCTAGTTAAAAATACTTTTGAAATCGCACTGCTGATGATGTAGACAAATGTAATGGTCAATCACGCATAAGTTAATGGACCGAATAATAGTGACGGGTGTATCGAAAACAGAATCAAACAAACCTGAAGAATTCAAAGATTCGCATACATTGTGAAATATTTTAATACATTCTTGCCAAATACTTTTCCCTATTTACTGCCAATCCGTAATCTATAAATTTAAAGTTCAAGGTTTAAATTATTATTATTATAATAGATATTTTATGTCTAAAAGTGAAATATTTTAGTGTGGTATTAATTACAAAGGTGATTGACAACACCACAAAACTAATTTTAAAGTGTTCGAGTCACCCATAAGTATTATATGGGGTACCCAAATACTCTGGCTGGGTCATCACGGATGTTGTGCACAAGGTTAAATAACAATAGCACATTGAACGAGTTCGCACGCAGCATGCTGACGTGAGGGAAGTGAATTTCCACATAAAAACTTGTAAAACTCAAAATCAGTGTAAAAAATACATGTATTCCAATTTTTATTGAAATCTGAAAATATAGATTTTTTTGGCTGTTCTAATGCTCCTGGTTTCATTTACCTGCAAAGCTGGGAATACAATTTTGCGCATTATAATGTTAGGAGATGGTCCAGGCAGGCTTGAAAGTAGGCGTGAGTTGCTGGGGATGATAAAAGTACTATAACAAAGGAATTACAGGCTTTTCTAGTGTAAAACCCCCATAAGACAACGTATTGTGTTTAGTCAAAACACATTTTCTTTAATAACTCGGTAAATATTTATGCTAGAATGACGAGAGAGGGCTTAAAACTTTCGCCTAACTAATTCCCATCTTTTTACACGAATTAATTTTGCATCCGAGGCTTTTCTGACCCTTTTGGGGCCCAAAAACTCGAAATTTTAAAGATTAATCCCCAAAAAAGGGGTTTAGAGTTTTCCGATTGTTTTGCCCAACGAACTTGTCCAACTGATTACAGAAAGGAACGTCCATACTAAATTTGAAGTAAATCGGACAAAAAATGTGACCGCTAGAGTGCATACAAATATATATATATATATATATATATATATATATATGTCTATATATATATAACATTTTGAACGACCCCCCAAAACGTGTTCAGGGGGTCACGTTAGGAACTTCTATGGTGGTCCCGGGCCTAAGTTTCACCGTGCGGGTCATGCTAATAGTTCACTTTCCAAAGGAAATTCACTAATAACCAAGCATTATTTTGTGACTAAATTATTAAAGTAGCACAGAAAAGTAGTTTTATAGTATATCTTGAATCTGATTATATCAGGCCTACTGGGATTATCAGAACAGAAGCCAACTATGCTTGCTTGATTGATCGATAGTCGTCTCTGCCAAGGTCAGATCTTGATCCACCAAAGTGAATGACTATGAACGCCAATGATTCGAGTCAATTTATCCAAACAGAGGGAATTTCAGACCTGTGGGTAGGAGTGACTTTTATTTAAACTAAAACGGTTAAATGTAATATAAATTTAAAAAAAAATTATTATATTAATTTAAGACAATATACGACTTTGTGTCTATGACACTATCTTTAGCTTTTTAAAATGTTCGTGTTTTCTACAAAGCATTACTGTATAAAAAACCCAAACAGTTTCTAAAATCACTAGGCTTTTTGAAGTTTTTAAACAATTTCTATGAACGAGCTGATCATGTTTCGTAGTAGTTCCACGGGTTAACTCAGAATGCAGCACACACAACCGTTGCATTCCCGGGTACGACAGCAGCTAAGTAAGTATACCATCTACCCGTGAAGTGTCCTGTTTAAGAACGCGTGACTTTGTTACTCATTTGAAGTTTTCTCACAAGGCGCGACCTAAATCTCTTTCCGATACACATCCCACCCCCTCTCCCCCTTCCCACCCTCCTATCCCACCTTTAAAACTAACAAAGATATTCGCTTTACTACTAAGATACAATGGAATTTACTGAACAAATGTTCATTTATTGTTTAATGTGATTCTCTGAACTCTGTAACTAAGAAGGCGAAAGGTTTTTTTTAACTCTTGAAGCGATTGTTTCATTTTCAAAGACGACAATTTAACGAGGGATTTTGGAAAACTCGCTCATAGGTTGACATGTTCATTTTTCAATCGCACCGTATATTTCTTCAAGAGGACCTATATATTTATTTGTTGTACTTATGAAAAAATATTGAATGCCACTAAAAAGGTTTATACAATAGTTGTTATTTACCAGTTAGTTTGTTACCTTATAAAAATTAGTCACGTTAGCGTCAGAATGAAGTACTGAGAAGATCTGAAAATCATATTTGGGTGGTAAGATGACGTTTTCAATTATGGAGAACTAATACTGCTGACACATCAGAGAACGCAAACGATAGCTCTTTGTGTTTTTAGGGTATAAAACCTCGAGTGGTAAATATACAAACGCATGATATTTTCCTATTTATGAGTGGGCTCCAATAACGAAACATTTTGCGTTTCCGCCTGCTTCCACATTAAGGCCAATATAAACATCAAAGCCCTCAACGGATTATCCGATGTAGTTGATACATGGCTGTTTTTAAAGAGCAAAAGAATACCTAGCGATTTCAGTAAGCAGAACTTAAGTCAAACAATTATCAGAATATTTATAATTTTTCAAATGGGCGAACTATTTGTAATACCAAAATTCTGCTCACTTAAAAATCGCTAGATATTGTTGGTTGTTCTTTAAAATGAACCACAAATAACAGATTTTGGATAATCTGTGGAGAAGGGGTGGGGTATGAAAGTTAATATTCCCCTTATGGGAGAAACAGTTAGAAACACGAAATGTCACATGGCTGGAGCCTCGTCTTACACATGTCAGCCGCCGCTAACGTTCAAACTATTTAGGCTTTAAAACATCGCAGTTCATAATTTACTCAAACACCTAAACCGGGAACTATAAAATAAATACAAAAATCATTATACAAAATCTTGTATACCACATTCGAACTGAGACATTTACATACAGTTTTTTTTATCTACGCCAGTAGCATTTTTTTAACGTTTTTATAGGGAACGGTCCAAACCCTGGTCTTGTTACTATCCAAGGTCGACCTGTCCTTTGAAAGCATCAATTAGTTAATAGGTTAATGACAAATGGAAGCTAGGTCCAGTTTCGAACCTTCCCAAAATTCAGTTTTCAACCAAAGTCAGTTTAATAATTTAACAAGTTATGATCACAATTACTTGGTACGCGAATACAATGGGTGACGTAAATGAGGATTACACTTTCCTGAAACCCGATGGAGCATTAAATGCGGCAGTCATTTAGTGGCAGTGAATATTAAAGTTCGCTCATTTGCCTGTTGACCATAAAACAGTTCAAACATTCAACAGTTTTATAACCAAGGGTTCCACCGACCGAGTATAGAACCGTGTTATCATTAAAATTCAGTTGACGAGGGTCCAGGGATACGTTTGGAACTGATTAAAAATATTAACTGACGTTGAAACAAGTTTATATACAGGTTGTTTAATATAACCGTTTCTTTAACATACACACGCAAGCGTTCAACTAAATCAATACCAATCAGCGAGAGTTTTCTATGCATGGGACTGCTATTGTGTGGCCCCGAGCTTAATATAGTTTGTGCACATGTTAATCTTCAATAAAAAGTGAAGCCTACATGGTGGCTGCCATTTTCCCTCTGTCCCCTCCGTTTTCATGGCAACCCAACTAGCCAAAGTCTATAAAATTGTGTAATCTGCAATAATTTATGTACAACTTTTATCAATACGAAAACAATAAAAAGTGTTAAAACGTCATATATTACATTTAAAGACATTTTATTAAAATAAAATAATCTAAATCGTTTGTGAATCAGGTTTGTATCTATTCTTTCAGCTTTTTAATTTCAAAGTCGTAAGGTTGTAATATTTACATTTGTGATAATTATACTAAAACACGAGAACAATCTAACTTAACAGTGTTGCCCAAAACACTACTATAATTTCATTTTCAATTTCATATCTCTCTACCGTCAAAATCGTAAAGGTCAAATAGGCTTCTTAGTAAAATGTTAATAAAGAAGTATTACTTTATATATTATATAAAGCCAAATCGAACCAGGAACTTCTGAGAAAACCAGAAGTCTGACACTATGAACCATATGCTAGAATGAAAGGGCTCGGTGTGAACATTGGAGGAAAATTATTAGTTTTTAATTCATTAGTTTAAGGCCGTAAACTAAGTTATAAATATAATACCCCCGTCGCAGCAAAACTGCATACTCAGCGAATTTCCAATGCATTATATATGTCTTAATATCCTATAAAGCCGCATACCAAGTTGCATAAAAATATATTCATAAATAAGCGATATATATACTCCTACAATTTTAATTACTCACCATAAGAATAAAATTGGAAATGAGTACGTAGGTTTGCTGAAACAAGGATCACAAACAACTGATGTTTATGCAAGTATAAATATAATTCAACCAAGTGAAGCCACATACCAAATTTGATCAATGTTCATTCATAAATAAGCGATTTATACAATTTTAATTATTCTCCATAAGAATTACATGGGGATGAGTACGCAGGTTTGCTGCAAAAATGCACGCATATAATGGGTTTTTATGTGAACATCAATATAGGTAAACTATAATATGGCTCAACTAGGTGAAGCCACATACTAAGTTTTATTAGTTTATGTTCATAATTAAGGAAGACATTACATTTTACTTATTCTCCATAAGAATAACAGGGGGGCTGAGTACGCAGGTTTGCTGCTACGGGAATGATCCTTAAAAATTGTTTTTTGTGCAAATAACAATACACCACAACCAGGTGAAGCTGTTAACCAAGTTTTGTTAGTATACGTTCATAAATAAGCAGGATATAATTTTTTTCTTATTCTCCATAAGAATAAAATTGAACAACGTACTGTGTCTAGCACTTTCAATATCTCTGTAACCAATTGACGTAGAGAAATTATCAAAAAATAAATTGTGTGTTTTTTGTAGCTAAATCCAATGGCGAAAACTAAAATTTGATTTCAATAAATAATACATGTAAAACTAAAAGAAAATTTTTGGAGTACAAACCCCCCCCCAAAAAAAAAAAATACCGCTTCGGATGGGGCGATCTGACTGGTTTTCGAACTTAGTCATAAATGCTGCTTTACACGTTTGTGCCAAATTTCATCAAGATCGGACCATTTTTACGAGAGTTATCGCACCCACGGACACACACAGTATATACAGTTTCGAACGAATGGTGTTTTTGGGGTCTGGGGACCTCAAAACGAAAAGTTATCAAGGTCCTGGGCCTAGGTCTTACCATGCCGACTACGGTAATAGCTTCTTCCCTATAGGGAAAATCCACTAAAACCCATTTTTAATTGTAATTTGATCAGCTGCGTGCTTTGATTTTACCGTAAAACTGAAAACAGATGAACAAGCGAAACAGTTTGCTGTTTGTTTTACAGATTTATCGTAAACTACAAAATTTTCAGCTGGAATATATTTAATATTATTTCCTCAAATTTTGAATTGGAACCTTAAAATCTTATAATTTTCAATTTACGCTACTCATATCCCCGTCAGACCGAGGGCAATGCCCCAAAATGCGCCTTCACAGCCCACATCGCAGTGTTGGAATGCAGCCAGCGTCACAACGGCTGAGCCCCGTGCGAGAATGCTTAAACAAACGCCATTCTCCCCCATTCAACTCCCTTTCATCCTATACTACAATAAAATAGGTAAGACGATCTCAATTTAATATACGAATTTGCAATGCAATTTAATTCCCTAAAGAATTGCAAGTGCAGCGACTGAATATTATTTGTCACGATTCTTGGCAGAATGCATTATAACAAGGCAAGTTTCCTTATTATTTATTTGTAATATTAAGGTCAACTAATTCAAAATAACTCAATCTGATTTATAATTATTTATTCTATTCGTTTAAGAAAATTATAAACATAGTATAAAGTTTATTTTTACATCCATCCAACGTTTTACGTATATCCCTAATTTCCAGAAAAGTGTGCTCATGACCGTAAAACGTATTATTTTTACGCTGACAATCCAAACTATCAAAATTTGTAGTTGGGAGAAACAAACTTCTAATCTACTAAGCTAGTAGATTAGAATGAGAATTTAAACCATTTCATTTATCAAAAAATTAAAAATAACAGTTATAGAATCTAAATCCTAAATACAAACCCCGTTCGTTTGTGTTTTTACCCCGATGCTATACACCATTTATTAATAGATTGTTTAAACGTACTGATAATATGTTATCAAATAGTGTTAAGTATAGAATAATGTGAAACATCACATGTGTCGAATTATCATATATTGTTTAATATAGAAATCTAGTAAATTTACACAAAGTAGGTCTTATTTTGTGACATGTGAAAAATCCATGGAGCTCGTGGCCGCAAACCAAACATGAATTTAATGAAAACATTATTAAACAACACCTTTTTTATTACCTTTCCCTATATTTACTTTAGCCACTGACTATACACACGAGTATACTCGTGTACATATTCAGTGTTTTAGCTCTCACGTTATTTCATACAGTAGATTTATGGTACTTGGTTTTTGTTTTTAACAATTCAAATAAATAGTTTAATGTTTATCTAGAGGTCGTCACGAGTGAAACAATCCCCTCTGATCTAACTGGGGATTAGTAGACCCCTTGGTTACGTGACGCGAGGGCCAAGAATAGAGTTAACTACGCTAATTGTTGTCGGTTACAACATTACGTAATTATTTATACACAAAAGTATAATTTTATTTAACTTTACCAAGTTATGACTAAAGAGCAATTTAATCCTATACTCTAATATGAGTAAGGTTTGCTTGCTTGCTTGCGACACGGATCTCAAAAACGGCTCCAACGATTTCCTTCAAATGTCTGAAATAACTAATTTCTGGGATAAAAATAAGTTCTAGACAGGCCTCATCCCCAGAAAAAATCAAATAATGTTAAAAAACTAAAATGAAAACTTAAAAAAATTAACATTGGGCTTATGGAGTTTCAAATCAAAACAAAATAATTGTAACAGCTGTTCATAATCAACCAGGGAACTACTGTCAAAGTAATACTCATGTTGTATATGGTTATTAACATGTGGTTTCCTGAGAGCAGAGATTAAACGATTTGAGTGAATATTACATAGAGTAGTAAAATAAATCAAAGGGACATTGAGCTATAAATAACAACTTGAGTGACCTTAAAAATGTAGAAAAGAGGCAAATGAGTTATACAAATCTGATTATCAGTAGGGGGAAGTGGTGAAATATTACTCAAAGTCATCTAAACAAACTGACTGGCCTTCCCCCGAGCAAAGCTTGGCCACCCAGGTACTATATCTGATATGTTCCAAGTACTGGATAGTTACGTATGTTTTACGTTACAAGTATATTTTACATAAATCAATTTGACTATGGTAGACATCACACAAGTATCACATTACTTGTTACTAAGGTGTTGGCTTAATATATTACGATCCAAACATATTCCTTAGGAATCCAATATTCCTAAGTCCAAACATATTCCACATAAACAACCGTGATGGGATATGGTCTAAATCAATACACTATAGAATAACTGGGAGGTGACAGGTCGGTCGATAGAACAAACAGCTAACAGGGTTCCCCGCCGTCGCTTACTCATACTACAGAACTCGAATATTCTTTGTTTTATTTCAAGGACATGACGCCATTATAGTTTGTAATCTAAATTATGACACAATATTTAATAATCGCCCCTTCAAAAGCGATAAACATGAGAACTTTGAACACGTATAAATTAGTTGAAGGATTCTTCATTTTGTTCCCTTAATCTGGAACAAAACTCCAATAGCGGATTCATATCGTCATTTAGCACGATTGTCGTCCCATAGTGTTTATAGTTATTTAAATGTTATTTTTGGTAGTGGTGAGTGGTGATTTTAAGTTATTTAAGTAATTTTTGTGAACCTTTTCCATCACAAAATGTGAAAACCGAGTTTCACGACGTTTGGTGAGCTGGAATCTGGTTCCATCTTCAGATGAAAATAATAGCTAGAACATAAGAGCACAATCCAGACAAATATGAAAAACAAACAACAAATCTAATTCAGAGAATCCTTTGCTTGGATTTTGCCACTAATTTTTAATGTTTTATGTATTCTTTTCCAGAAAACGGGATCAGAAAACGAAGTGAAACTTTTTTTCTCATTTAGTAATGGTAAATGTATAAAACAATTTCTTAAATAACTTAACTCACCATCGCCAACAATGTATTTTAAATAACTTCAACCACTATGGTAGGGCAATCGTGCTAAATGTTAAAATAAATCAGCGATTTCAATTTTGTTTCAAATTAAGGGAACAAAGTGAAGAATTCTTCAACTCCTTGAAGAATTCTGTCGAGAGCTGCGCCGAGACTAATGAGGAAGAGCGGAACGCGGATGAAGTAAAACAAAGTGTTTAAATATAAAAAAACGCCGGCATCAGGAAGGTAGGACTATCTTAATCCGCTGAATAAAATATATAATTTTAAAATGAGACCTCAAATTGTCATTGGACTTATTGTTAGTCTCATCAATTGTGTTCGCTGGAACCTCTGATTGACCAATTTCCACTGATAGAGAACTGTCACCTGTCGTTAGTCGTGGTGTAGTTATTGCAGTGCAGCAAGAGGGTGATTTGGGTTTTGTCAATTGGCATAGTTTTTAAGGGAAGAGATTTAATACTTATATTATCAAACTAAAAGAGTGTGGATGGGGCAGCCAGAGGGAAGACGACCGCTGGGGTGCCACGACTGCGATGGAACAATCAAGTGAAGCAGGATCTCAGGAGCTAGGAGCAAGTCTGGAGCTGGCAGAGGACAGGCAGATGTGGAGGCAAATGGTTGGCTAAAAATCACTTGGGATTTGTGTGGTCACGGAAGTAAGTAAGTAAGTATATTATAATACTACAAAAGTAGTATTAATTAATTGTTTTAAAATTCCGATTATGAGATAATCTCGGAATCAATCAATCCTTTTATGGAAATTTGAAGATCTAAACTGTAATATGTATATCATCACCTTACATGTATTTTAAGTTAGTTGGGAAGTTACGCAATTAAATAACCAATTATACCAATTAATGAACTGAGTGTAGGGCTTAATAATTGTTTTATGTTTTCTCAAGAATGAAAAGGTGAACTAATACTTTACCGATTTGTATTAAATAAGGTGAACAAAACTTATTAGTATACATCTATAATAGCGGAAAATTAAGTTATCAGTTGAAGGCGTGGTTTGCCCGGCTATCAACCAAGATCAGCCAATAGCAGACGTGCTGCATTGCCAAAACTCCACACCAGCTGATTGGAATAACAGTCGAGTGATATTTATGGCAAAATGGCAACAGTGATGACAGCGTACAACCATGCTATTGGCTAGAGCCCAAATGCCAATATCCGCTAATAAGTTGTTACATGCAAGACATTGCCAAACACGAAAACGCAAAAAACAAACAACAATGTAATCTCGACCGAGAGAATAAGCCAGGCAACCGGCGCAGTCACGTGACAGCCCGACCAACAAAACTCCTGGAAACCGCGAAATCGCCCCATTCCTCGTAACTTGACCGCGTGCTTCACTTCGTTCTTCAAAATTAAATCGCTACTTTAAACTCTCTCAAAATTCGTCGATTTGTTTGCGGGTGCACCCCACCAACGTAATTCTATTTCGCGAATTATTAACGGGAAAGTATAAACGCGCGATTTGAATTTAATTCAATTCGGTAACTTTAAACAAATTTTGTGAGCACATTTCTTTTCAAAATTCAGGTCGAGTCAGGCAAAAGTTGGGCAAAGGTAACAATTAAAGGGGATTAGTAATTTATTTGAAGTGCAAAATCATTTATCGTTATTTAGTTTATGGTGTGTTATTATTGTACTTCAAATGTTTACGTAAGTAACTAGATTTAATATTGTAATTTTAGTACTTGGTCACAGTTTCTATAACATTGTAGTATATCATTGTTGACGGATATTGTATTTAAATCTTATTTGTTATATTGTTAATTCTCATATCTTTATTCACTGTTAATTCTTGAAATTTTATTGTTATATTTTTAAAACACTGTGAAATAATCTGGTGTGAACTCATCCCTTAGGAATCATATTGAAACATACAGGAAATTCAGTATTTAAAATTAAAATTGTTTAAATGGAGTATATTGTAAAGAATTATTGTAAGAGCTGTAAATCGTGCCAGTAAATTAAATCAAATCTGAATATCAAAGGATTCATGAGTTTGGTTGATTTTACAAAATAAATAATATGCACAAATAAGCAGATAGTAGGACACTCTTATGTCATCCTCGATCTAGTCAATGCTGTGAGTACATCAAATGGATTAGTGGCAATTGTTGAAGGCTAGAGTACTGGAGGTTAGGTGGAGATAGTGTACATTATATCAAATTCCCAGGAACTCGCTTGCGGCAGTGCCACGTGCCAGTAAATATTATTCTATACCCTGTTATGTCCATATCTCACTGCTGACTCACATTGTGTAATTTACTAAAGTGCAATTAAACTCTTCAATAATAAGTAAATAGTAAGGCCTTAAAATCCGCCAAACGATTGAATAACCTAACTTAAAGTAATTATAATTCAAGATCACCCTTTATGGCTCTTTGTTCCTCCAAAGGACATGTGACAAACTTATACTTAATAAACTGATTTCCTTCAACTATTGTTCTCATTGAAAGCAACCCACACATATTCAGAGATCCACGAAGGTTTCCCGGGCCCAGCAGCCTTCCACATCTCTGTATTAGATTTTAAGTAAGTGAGTTAATTAAGATAAAGAGTTACATTTTAGTAGTTGTCAGCTAAAGAGGAAATATACAAGGTATTTTTCATAACAAGTGGTAGCGAGCTATCAACTGAATTGTGGGTTGCCAGAAACAGAAACGTGACCAAGTTATTGTTATTTAGTTTTAATCTATTTTTCTGTGATTCTTAAACATATTTAATTTAATTTATTTAAGTTGAACTATTTGATTTATAATGCTTCATGGACGTCAATATATCACAACAGCTAGGGATCGGGCAACGAGAATTCAATCACGTAATCTAAGAATTCCAAATGTAGATGGATCCACCCCAGTTGTGATTAATATTGAACCCCAGTCGCAGGCCGTAAATAATGTAGATATACCACAATCTCCCGCAGCGCCACGTGGTAGTTTAGAAGACAGGTTACACAGCGCGAACTTAATGCCTCGCCAATTTGCACCGCGCGGGAATTCAACGCATCTAAGGCAAACTCTGTCGAACGAACCGGAATCAGATCTTCTTATCACGCGTGATTTTACAGGCCAACACTTGGACACACTTTCAACAACTGATCGCACCGTGGTAATAGAATTAGTTCGTAAATTACAGCCTTGTTCGGGAGAGGATGAAGCCCATCTGATACATTTTTTGAAGCAAGTTAACACAATTTTTCAAATAGTTCGTTTTGGGCACTATGACGTCATGAAGTTAATTTTGCCACAAACTCAAGCACTTCTTTTCGAGATTTGGTCACAGGGATTAGAATTAAATTACACATGGGACAATTTGCACTTTTCAATATTAACAGCCTTTTTTCCTGGCTTACAGTTAGAACGAGTGACAAACAGGTTTGTAAAGCGACTACAGGGACCTCAGGAATCTTTTTCGAGTTTTGTTAATGATATTATCTCCTCCGCTACAGCATTACAGTGTAATTTCCAGGATAGTTATTTAATAGAGGTAATACTTTCAAACATGAATCCGCGCATGCGCAGTAGCTTCACATTCCAGAACAAGCCCCAAACAATTTGGGAATTGAAATCTTTGGCGAACTCAGTGAATGCGTCGATTCAGGCGGACAGATTTTATTTTCACGCCTTCCCTGAGAATCAACAAGCGACCGCTGTCACTTCAGGAAGTCAACAGCAGTTTGCGCAGCGACCCCCTATCAAATGTTTCACATGTGGGGAACTTGGACACATCGCACGCAATTGTAGACAGGGAAACGCGAGAGGCAATTTGGCGTGGAGGTAGTTGAATTGCCGCAGATTAACACCTCTATTTCTGCTACTCCTTTGAATTTCTCCTTGCAGCTACCGACAGTCAAGTTTTTTATTCCACAATGTTTAATGACAGATGCACTCATAGATTCAGGATCGACAAACTGTTTTATAGACCAGAATTTTTTTCAAAATATCAAGTCATCACCAGGTGTCAAGGAAATTATTAAAACAAGTATGTCAGTTAAATCAATAAATGGACAAAGCGCTACAGTTAGGAAAATAGTTAAGCTTCACTTCAAGATAGGTCATTTCTCTTGGACATTTGATTTTTTTGTAGTAAATTCGCTACCTTTCCCGATTATTTTAGGGGTTAACTTCATGCAGAAATCACAAATGAACTTAGATTTTTCCAGTAATACCATAAGATTTAACTTCAATAGTAATGTCAATCTTCCAATGAAAGATATTTTTGTCAAGCAATCACAACCCAGTAATTCTTTATTTTTGGAGTTATCGGAAGCAAATAAAGCACATTCACATCAAACAGAAGAATTTTTACAGAAATTAAAAAGTGATTTTCCCTCTGTTATAACTAAGCGCATCGGTCAAGCGAAGGTTGCTCCTTATCATATCAGCTGTTTGCCAACCAAACCAGTTTGTTCCCCTCCCTACCCCTTGCCCCCGGACAGATTAGCGGCGATGAGACAGATCACAGACGACTTACTGAATAATAAGGTTATTAGGAAATCAACAAGTATGCACTGTGCCCCAGCATTTCTCGTTTCTAAAGCTGATAAAAATAAATACCGACTTGTTTGTAATTATAAGAGAATAAATGAATTTATTTCCTATGATGCTCACCCGCTACCTACCTTGAATTCAGCATTTGAATTTTTAAGTAAAGCCAAGTACTTCACATCACTGGACATGAATAATGCCTTTTTTCAAATCCCATTAGATTCTCAATCAAGACAGTATACAGCATTTTGTACTCCGTATGGTTTATTTGAATTCAACACAGTTCCACAAGGTTTAAAAATAGGATCCCAAGCCCTTACTAGAATCATGGATGAAATATTAGGAGATTTTAAATTCAAGTTTGTCTTCAATTTTTTAGATGACTGTTTAATTTATAGTGAAGATTGGGAAACTCATAAACAGCATGTAACACAAGTTTTAAATAAATTCAAGGAGTACAACATTACCATAAATCCCGAGAAAATAAAGCTAGGCCACACTTCAATTAAATATTTGGGACACATTATTTCAAACCGGACACTTTCCTTAGATCCCGACCGCATAGCACCTATCCTGCAATATCCTAGACCACGTAATTTGAAACAGCTTCAAAGATTTTTAGGATGCGTCAATTTTTATTCCCGTTTTATTAAGAATTTTTCTAAGATCGCACTACCATTAAATAACCTCAGGAAGAAGAACGTAAAATTTCAATGGACAACAGTACACCAGGAAGCTTTTGACAAACTAAAAAATTCTCTAGCAACATCGACAACGCTTGCATTGCCGGATTTTGAGCGAAAATATGTTATAACGTGCGATGCTTGTGATGAGGCAATCTCGGCAGTCTTACAAATGCGAGACGGGGACAATCTTTTACCAGTTCACTTCGCTTCACGCACCTTAAGCGAAACAGAACGCAAGTACCCGATGCACAAAAAAGAATTTTTAGCTTGTTTGTATGGAGTAGAGAAGTTTAGGCCATATTTAAATAGCAAATTTACATTACAAACCGACAACTCAGCAGTAATGTATATTTTGAAGGCTAATAAACAAGTTAGTAGTCAGTTATCCAGGTGGCAACTAAGGTTATCAGAATTTGATTTTGAAATAGAGAATATTAGGGGCAAGTTAAATGTTGTAGCAGATGCACTATGTAGGGTCTTCAAGGGTGATACGGACAAAAACGTTAAAATCACCGAAGATTCCGCATGTTGTACTCTGCAATTATTTCCAGAATTATTCACTTCAATTAGGGAGAAACAGGCTCAGGACACAGAACTTAGTTTAATTATTTCAGACTTGAGAAATAGAATTCCAGTTAAGGACTATTCATTGCGCAACAATATTTTATACTTTGGTAAACAGGGCAGAAAGAGTAAAATTGTAGTACCACAGTCCATGCACACTTTTATTGTTAAATATTTTCATGAGAACCCTATGTTTGCACATGCGGGCATAGCCAAAACAATCAATCACATACAGAAGCAATTTATTTGGAAAGGCATGATACAGTTTATTAGGAATTTTGTTAGGCAGTGTGAACAATGTCAACTCTCAAAACCGGCACAAAATCAGAAAATAGGTCAGTTAAGTTCCAACATTCCCACAAATTGTAACGAGCAATGGTTTTGCGACTTTGTTGGACCATTACAACGGACGCAGCGAGGTAACGAATCAATTTTTGTTTTGGTAGATAATTTCTCAAAATATTGTTTTTTATACCCAGTTAGGAAACAAACGTCAGACTCCGCTATAAATATTCTTCGAAACAACATTTTTGCTCAACATGGCCTTCCGCAACGATTAATTACAGATAACGTCTCCATTTTCAGATCACAGAAATTTTTTTCATTTCTTTTTGGTTTAGGAATTAAGCATATCACAACCTCCCCATATAGACCTCAGGCTAATGTCGCGGAACGAGTCAACAGGAACTTAGTCACAGCTTTAAGAATTTTTCACAACCAGAACCACAAATCTTGGGATATTTATTTGCCATATTTAATGCTTGCCTTTAATTCCGCTGCTCATGAAGCAACAAAGTTCACTCCAGCAAGTATTTTCTTGGGCAGAGAGCTAACACATCCGTTACAATTTCTTTGGAACTTGGAAGCCGGAAACACAAATAAGCCGAATTTAGACACAGTATTTCAGAATCTCACTAGGGCACATAATAGGACAAAATTGCGATACGACAGAAATCGAACTCCATCTACCTTCGTAATAGGCGATAAAGTCGTGTTGTATAAGCATTCCCTTAGTAACAAAGACAAGAAGATAACAGCGAAACTTAATCACAAGTGGAAGGGTCCTTATACAATAACTCGACTTACTTCACCAGTTAATGTTGAGATAAGCTTGGACAGTGGTCCAACTCACAAACAGATTGTAAATGTTGATCAAATAAAAAAGTTTTTTTCCTTCAACGTAATTAATTGATTTCATTTTTAGCACTTAAACTGTTGTGATCAATTGACCTTATATTTAAGCTTCATTTTGTAAACCCATATTATAACAGATTCTCATGTGTGGGAGACTCTCATCTGAGCAGAGCAGCGAGACATTGGCACCTGTCACCCTCAACCATCATCACTATCTCTGGGGCGACGACACATACAATAGTCACGGAGGTGCGCAGATCCACTGCACATCTACAACCAACTTGTATCCTGCTCATCGGCACGAATGACGTGAAACGCAACATCCCTCACACAGTCTCCACGCACAACATCAAGACAATATGCAACATCTTAACTTATTCAGGGAGGACAGTTTTTATTTTGACAGTGCCACAAACTCTTTTCAACAGTGAATCTAACAAGAAAATTAAGAAATTAAACCACTTCATTCAATCTTTAAACTCAAAATCGAATGTTTTTATCCTCAACCTACAAACAATTTTTTCTGGTCACAACATCACAACATTGATTGAACATTTTTATCGCAACGGCAGGAAAGATGGAATTCACCTAAATCACAAAGCATTTTTTCTAATTATGAACGAAGTACAGTTTAAGTTAAGTGCAACGCAACACAATGGACTTAGTTACAACATCGCTCTGGACAGTTAGGTTTCACCAAGTTTTAGGGGTGAGTCTTCGACCGAAGTGGAACTTACAGGTATCATCGCCGTAAGAGTCCACCACCTCTACTGCTATTGAAATTGAATTGTCAAATGTACCTTTAGTATTAAGCGCTCCTCATTTTCTGGAATTTTTAATTTTTGTGGTAGGAAATTTTTTTTAGATCAGGGTTGGACAAAAATTAAAAAGCTTTTAGGGGGGGAAAATTGTTACATGCAAGACATTGCCAAACACGAAAACGCAAAAAACAAACAACAATGTAATCTCGACCGAGAGAATAAGCCAGGCAACCGGCGCAGTCACGTGACAGCCCGACCAACAAAACTCCTGGAAACCGCGAAATCGCCCCATTCCTCGTAACTTGACCGCGTGCTTCACTTCGTTCTTCAAAATTAAATCGCTACTTTAAACTCTCTCAAAATTCGTCGATTTGTTTGCGGGTGCACCCCACCAACGTAATTCTATTTCGCGAATTATTAACGGGAAAGTATAAACGCGCGATTTGAATTTAATTCAATTCGGTAACTTTAAACAAATTTTGTGAGCACATTTCTTTTCAAAATTCAGGTCGAGTCAGGCAAAAGTTGGGCAAAGGTAACAATTAAAGGGGATTAGTAATTTATTTGAAGTGCAAAATCATTTATCGTTATTTAGTTTATGGTGTGTTATTATTGTACTTCAAATGTTTACGTAAGTAACTAGATTTAATATTGTAATTTTAGTACTTGGTCACAGTTTCTATAACATTGTAGTATATCATTGTTGACGGATATTGTATTTAAATCTTATTTGTTATATTGTTAATTCTCATATCTTTATTCACTGTTAATTCTTGAAATTTTATTGTTATATTTTTAAAACACTGTGAAATAATCTGGTGTGAACTCATCCCTTAGGAATCATATTGAAACATACAGGAAATTCAGTATTTAAAATTAAAATTGTTTAAATGGAGTATATTGTAAAGAATTATTGTAAGAGCTGTAAATCGTGCCAGTAAATTAAATCAAATCTGAATATCAAAGGATTCATGAGTTTGGTTGATTTTACAAAATAAATAATATGCACAAATAAGCAGATAGTAGGACACTCTTATGTCATCCTCGATCTAGTCAATGCTGTGAGTACATCAAATGGATTAGTGGCAATTGTTGAAGGCTAGAGTACTGGAGGTTAGGTGGAGATAGTGTACATTATATCAAATTCCCAGGAACTCGCTTGCGGCAGTGCCACGTGCCAGTAAATATTATTCTATACCCTGTTATGTCCATATCTCACTGCTGACTCACATTGTGTAATTTACTAAAGTGCAATTAAACTCTTCAATAATAAGTAAATAGTAAGGCCTTAAAATCCGCCAAACGATTGAATAACCTAACTTAAAGTAATTATAATTCAAGATCACCCTTTATGGCTCTTTGTTCCTCCAAAGGACATGTGACAAACTTATACTTAATAAACTGATTTCCTTCAACTATTGTTCTCATTGAAAGCAACCCACACATATTCAGAGATCCACGAAGGTTTCCCGGGCCCAGCAGCCTTCCACATCTCTGTATTAGATTTTAAGTAAGTGAGTTAATTAAGATAAAGAGTTACATTTTAGTAGTTGTCAGCTAAAGAGGAAATATACAAGGTATTTTTCATAACAAAGTTTAAATATCCGCTATTATAAGTATCATTGGAGAGTATTTTTATGAGGAGATAAACACTAAATTTACATTTACAAATGTTCAACAGAAATTGAATAAGTTTAAGAGGAAATATTTTCTTCCAAGGGTCGCAAGTTCTGCTTTCCCCTTATTCTTGCATGCCAACAGACACCACCACATTGATTTGTGCTATTCGCGGCTCAGCAATAGTCACTATCACGAAACTAGCTTTCACTTTCCCATTTCAATTTAAATATTTATACTAACACAATGATCAGCCTTGATCGATACAGAAGCTTGATATCTTCGGGATCCATAATAATGTCATCCATAGTAGTAAATACTGTAATGTCCATCACTGAGTAAATCTAAAATTTAGATTTTTGGTTAACTATTATCTCAGGGTAAAACTTTATTTTAATACAAAATATATTGTTCTGAATCAGATCATTGCTTACATGTATTTGTAAATATTTACCACTAATTCATAAGTATACTGTAAATTTAAAATGTGTATGGGCATACCAAAGTCGTCTTTATTGAAAGAAAAATCACCGTAGACAATTTACCCTTTGTTGTCATAAACAGAAACGAGTTCGCACGCAGTACGCTGACGTGTGGGAAGTGAAATTCCACATCAAAACTTTAAAATTAAAAATCAGTATAAAACATACATTTATTCCAATGTTTATTGAAAACAGAAAATAAGAATTTTTGGCTGTTCTGATGCTCGTGGTTTCATTTACCTGCAATGCTGGGAATACAATTGTGCACATTATAAGATTAGGAGAAGGTCCAGTCAGGTTTGAAAGTAGGCATGAGGTTGCTGGGGATGATAAAGTACACCAACAGATGAATAACAGGCATTTCTAGTGTAAAACCCCTATAAGACAACGTACTGTGTTTAGTCGATACACATTTTCTTTAATAACTCGGTAAATATTTATGCTAGAATGACGACAGAGGGCTTACCACTTTTGCCTCACTAATTCCCATCTTTTTTCATGCGTTAAGGTTACATCCGGAGCTTTTCTGACCCTTTTTAGGCCCAAAAACTCAAAATTTTAAAGATTAATCCCCAAAACAGGGGTTTAGTGTTTTCCGATTATTTTGCCCAACGAACTTGTTCAACTAATTATAGATAGGAACGTCCCTACCAAATTTTAAGTAAATCGGACAAAAAATGCAACCGCTAGAGTGCATACACACACCTTATACATCCCGGTGAAACTTAAGCCCGGGACCACCACAGAAGTTCCTAACGTGACCCCCGCGTTATATATATAATTTTGAACGACCCCCGAAAACGTGTTCAGGGGGTCACGTTAGGAACTTCTATGGTGGTCCCGGGCTTAAGTTTCACCGTGCGGGTCATGCTAATAGTTCACTTTCCATAGGAAGTTCACTAATAAACAGAGACTACTCAGTGGTTTTAGACGCGCGAACTCAATACTGTAACAGTTTTCGAAAATGTATGTAAAGTATTTTTCTTTGTATGTTAAGTATTAAATCGGGCGTGACGTGAAGTTTTCAGTGCCGTAAAACAGCTTGTTATCTTTATTGTTTCAATTGGCAGCAACTAGACAGCAGCTGTGTCTCATAATATGACTGGTTTCACCACTGACACTGGACAGAATCCCAACGTCCCAACTGTCAAAATATATTTGAAAGAGAAAAACTCTGTTTTAGTAGACTATTTTTTTATTTGGTTAAATACAAAACCAGCTGTTACAAAATGGTTGGGGCACTTCTGTACAATACGTACAACTACAGGGTGTTTATATGTAAAACGCAACCGAGGATTTGGAAATATAGAACTACAGGATTTGACATAAGTTAGTTTTACTGATTTTTACACTTATTAGTACCAATAACTCTTATATTTAAAGATATTATATTTTGTATTAGGTGCTCAAACAGACCACCTTAATCATTTATGCAACAGTCCACTCTATTCAGCAAGTTTGAAAAACTATATATGTACTTTCAACGTTATAGGTCATAACTTCAAAATAACAGCAAACAAAATGTATAACACTGCAAAAATGCATACCAGCTAGTGGATTATGAAGTGCTGGAATAAGGGATGCCAACTTATGAACTTGTATTAATTTTAAACATTGACTTTTGGTACTGTACTTGTTAATTTGGTTACGTTTTAAAGAAACACCCTGTGTAATGGTACACTAAAATATTAGTGAGACAGATAGGATCTAACTCATGTATATTTTTGAAACTTTACTCTACATCATAAGTAATTTTATAATTTTCTTGGATTCGTTTATATTATAAATAAATAAAATAAGGGGGTATGGGGATTTATAGCAAGGGTTGATAACAGCACAGCGGTCGAGACTTATGTCCACATAAGTTGTCTTAATCGTCCAATTTGTCAGAGGGCGCTCAGGCGACCAGACTAATTTCGTGGGAGACACAAGGGTAAACTAGAACACTTTTGTAACAGTCTAACAAATAAAACAATGTATCGACTATTTGTTTTTCAGATAACATGTCGAATGAATCAACGAATGAAACAGTTTTCATAACAGGGGGGAAATACTAAAACGAGAAAGCAAATAAGTATAAAGAGAATGTGAGACGTATAGGCCTAGTAGAGGTGTTGTCAAGATCGCAAGAGAGAAGAAATGTGTTCCCCATAACTATGTTGTTTACTGCGATTGAAAGTCCCTGCAGTTTTTATTTGTGAGGTTGGGCTGGCTTTAAGCTGAAGTTTACCGACCTAATTTCCAAAATATTGATCTTCAGAAGAACCGTGACCGCCCTTAAATTGTGTACCATCAATAAGATTAACACGGGGACTAATTTAAATGTTTAACGTAACAGCCAGTACAATACAGTTACAATAAACATTTACAGAACTGGACTCGTAACAATTACGCTTAGGCTACAGTTTGTAACTGTTTAAAAGTTACAGTTACATTTATATTACAACGGCAACGTGTTTGTTAATTAATTACAGTTACATTTACAGGCGACGCAGAAGGCCAAGTTCGAAATATGGTGAGGAACGAAGGACATGCAAATTATCATTGTTGAGGCTGAAGGCTAAGGTCAATTACTATGAAGCCGTAGGCTGATTCCCTAGACAGGCATATACAATATATTAGCTAACCTGTTTGATCGGTCAATACTAATAAAGTTTTACAATACCAATAAGCAGCTCATTCGTTCCGAGTATCTGGTTCTGGTCCATGACACTGACTTTCTATGGTTATTCAGGAAAACCCTCCAATAATTTGGGATATCATTTTTCATTTAAAAAATAATAATACCCCCGTCACAGCAAACCTGCGTACTCAGCAAATTTCCAATGCAAAATATATATCTTAATACCACATAAAGCCGCATACCAAGTTTCATTAAAATATATTCACAAATAAGCGATAACAATTTTAATTATTCTCCGTAAGAATAACATTGGAGATGAGTACGCAGGTTTGCTGCAACTAGGAACACAAAATAATGGGTTTATATATAAATATCAATAGAACTCATATAATGTGAAGTCACAAACCAAGTTTCATCCATATACATTTATAAATAAGCGATATATAACATTTTAATTATTCTCCATAAGAATAACATGGGGACCGAGTACCTAGGTTTTCTGCCACGGGAACCATACGCGAAAAATTGTTTTTTGTGCAAACACAACAAACCACAACTAGATGAAGCCATATCCCAAGTTTCGTCAGTGTATGTTAATAAATAAGCGAGATATAACATTTGATTTTTCTCCATAAGAATAGCATTAGACAACGTACTGTGTTAAGTACTTTCAATATCTCAGTAACCAATTGACGTAGCGTAATGATCAAAACACCAAATTGTTTTTTTTAAGCTGAATTCAATGGTATAAATTAAAATTCGATTTAAATAAAAATTGCATGTGAAAACCCCCAAAAAAATTTTGGGGTACAAAACACCCCAAAACCCCCCTTCGTATAGTGCGATTCGTCTGGTTTTCGAACTCGTTCAAATAAATGGTGCTATACACATTTGTCCCAAATTGTAATAAGATCGGACCTTTTTTACAGAGTTATCGTGCTTACGGAAACATATATACATTATATATATATATATATACAAATTTGAAAGAATGGTGTTTTTGGCATCTGGGGACCTCAAAACAAAAAGTTATCATGGTCTCGGGCTTAAGTCTTACCATGAGACCTACGGTAATAGCTTCTTCCCTATAGGGGAAATTCGCTAAACGGAGCTCCAGTCCCGTTGCGTTTCGCGTGTCTACCTGCTTCCACCAGTCCTTCCCCAACAGATTATTCGAAACCATTGATTCGTGGCTCATTTTAAAGAGGGGAAAAATACCTAGCGATATCAGTGACCAGAATGTACATAATGATCGTTCAACATTCCAAATTATTCAATATTTGCGAATTTTGCGAATATTACGAACATTGGTAATTTCAAACATAACGACTTTGAATGACATCAGGGCGGAGCCCCAAAGATGTTTAGAACGAGAGTCAGTCTACGTTTGATTTTCAAGTACCCTCCTACAGAATTTGTTTTCCATCGTTCCAGTTTTACGCATGTGATAGTATATATGACTTTTAAAGCCAATGGGGAGGTGCCTGTGGGGCAGCACATGTTTTGTGGGGAATAATGCTGGTGATCACAAACTCGTTGAGTATGCATCTTGATTCTGACGCGAAATCTTAAGTGGGGAATTAAATTTGATACACCTTTATTCTCTAGGTAAAATAAATGTCCTATCTAATAAGGTTTTCGTTAAATTTTGCTTTAAATAAAAAAAATACTATTTTGATTTTATTTAGGGTTTGAATTGAAACTGTAATACGGCAAATGCTCAGTTTTCAACTTAACATGAGCTACATCATCTACCAAATTTCAACTTTCCGTTTCGGGAGTTTGAACTATGACGAATCAATATTTCGAACTATCAAATGGTCAATAAATTGAATGCCCATAACAATAAAATGGGACTTTGATGTCCCGTGGGGAAGAGCCATTCTCTCCTTGACTTATATGAACATCAGCATATTAGTTACAATAATACATTCCATACGTCAGAGAGGAATAAATAAATTCACTTGATGCACAGTTTTCAAAACTTTGTCTCATGGTTTTAGCATTTTGCGATGACTCGACGCAAAGCAGCGAGGCACCGGGGGTAATAAAATCCTCATGATGCACGGCGACGCTCGTGCGGGGGGCTGCGCGTCCGAGAGTCACATCGATTTATCGGCTGATCACCGTCACCGACCACTGCTGAGACGTAGGATGGTTATTGACTCAGAGCTATCGTTTGATTAATTGAATTGGATTTTCATTGGAGTAAATTTATCGAATGTACTCGAATTCACACCTAATAAATTTTTACGAAGCAGCGCAAATATAAAATCAATAATTCAAACGGGTTTAATGCAGGCTGTGCATATATCTTTAAAACGGGGCTCCAGTTATCGAACGTTTCGCGTTTCTATCTGACAATTTAAACTTTCAGAGTCCGTCCCTCCTAACGGATTATCCTAAATCATTGATTTATGGTAATTTTAAAGAGCAATAAAATGCCTTAACGATTTCAGTGAGAAAAATTTCGATGTCAAAAATAGTAAATGTTCCATAAATTTCTAAAATATTCAATATTTACGATTTTTTATGGGTGAATTATTTGTGATATCAAAATTATACTGACAGAAGTTGGGTAACTTCATTTGGTAGCTTTTAATTTGGTATTGGAATTAACTACTTTTCCTCTTCAAAAATTAACCATAAATCTAAGAATTTGGATAATCCGTTAAGAGGGACGGTCTTTGGAAGTTAATATCGACCTAAGGAAGAAGCAGGTAAAAACGCAAATTATTGCGTGACTGGAGCCCCCTCATAACATATCAGTTTATTGTTTCAATATTTAATGTTTTGGCAACTATCCTACAGTAACAGGCAACTATCCTACAGTAACAACTGGATTTCTCGCATGTTCTAACACTACAGTAGCGGTTGCGTTCACTATTTCTTAATATATAGGACAATCGAGTGTTATAGGTCGACCAGCTGTTCTCTTTCTCTCTCACTGACAGCTGCTCGCTCGCCAGGTGATGGTGCCGACCGTTAAAAGTTCCTCCTGCATAATCACACGAGTCTAGCCAAGACACTCCGGGCCAGGGACACAGGTGGGGTTAGTGCTCAAGACGAATAAAAGCGGGGAAAACGGAAATCCTCTAATACTCTCATTTCTTTCCCAAATGTTTCTTTTAAATTTTATTAACCAGGTTTGAGTGGTGCTAGCGAAATTACTGTAAAATATTTTGCTGTAATAGGAATAAAACTAAAACAATGACTAACATTTTAATTATAAATGTAGTATGTATCTCAATTTTAGCGAATTTCCCCTATAGGGAAGAAGCTATTACCGTAGTCGGCATGGTAAGATCTAGTCCCGGGACCATGATAACTTTTCGTTTTGAGGTCCCCAGACCCCAAAAACACCATTTGTTCGAAACTGTATATATATATATATATATATATATATATATACATACACATACATATATAAATATATATATACATATACATATATATATATATGTGTGTGTGTGTGTCCGTGAGCACGATAACTCTCATAAAAATAATCCGATTTTGACGAAATTTGGTATAAACGTGTAAAGCATCATTTATGACTAAGTTCGAAAACCAGACAGATCGACCTATCCGAAGGGGTATTTGGGGGGGGGGTTGTACAATGGGTTTTTGAGTTTTTTACATATAATTTTTGAAAAAGTCAAATTTTATTTTTTCCACTAGAATCAGCTTAAAAAGACGCGCAATTTGGTGTTTTGATCATTGCTCTACGTTAAATGGTTACAGAGATATTGAAAGTACAAAACACAGTACGTTGTCCAATGTTATTCTTATGGAGAAAAGGAAAAATTGTATATCTCGCTTATTTATCAAATTTTCCTGATGAAACTTGGTTTATTGCTTCATATCGTTGTGGTCTATTGATATTTGCACTAAAAAATATTGTTTGGCTGATAGTTCCCGTAGCAGCAGACCTGCGTATTCAGCCCCCATGTTATTCTTATGGAGAATAAGTAACGTGTTATCTCCCTTAATTATGAACATAAATTAATAAAATTTGGTATGTGGCTTTACCTTATTAAGTTATATTAATATTTGTATAAAATCCAATTTTTTGTGTTCCTTGCTTCAGCAAACCTGCATACTCAGCCGCCATGTTTTTCTTATGGAGAATAATTAAAATGTCATAAATCGTTTATTTATGAATGTATATTGATGAAACTTGGTATGTGGCTTTATGTGGTATTAAGATACATATATATGCATTGGAAATTCGCTGAGTACGCAGGTTTGCTGCTACGGGGTATTTTAAGTTTTGTTTTACATGTTAATATTATTTGTAATCTATCTATATAATCCAAATACCACGTACTGATTCATCAGAAATTTCAGGAACCACTAAACGGATTGAAATAAAATTTTAGCTTCTTCTTAAGTGACCCACGCTAGCTAAGAGACGGTTTTACAATTCCAAAGGGCTCTGCCCCATTGGCTTCCAAATTATCAATGGACAAACAATTTTAGTGGATCTAATGACTAATTAAACATATCGATTTCATAAACGGGTTTTATGCTTATTTATAGGGTGGAGTACAAATTGTATGTGATCACGAGCGAAGCCGCGGGAAACAGCTAGTTTTTTTATATAAAAGATACTGTTTGAGTTTAATATGAACATTTATTTAGATAGAACCTAAAACATTTGTGTGACCGGATTTTAATCTAAGCTTGATAAAATTAACATTAGTCCCTTACCTATATTATAAAGTAGTTGCGTGTGTGTGTCCCATGTGATTTCAAAAACGGCTCCTCAAAACTGCTCCCGGACCATTCCAACAAATTTTTGATATTTTCCCTCGCAGACTATAGGACTCCGCCCCATCTGCCATGATATTCTTGTTCTTGTTGAGAACATAATTTTCTAAATGGCTCCAAAACCGCACCTCAAATCTGCTCCCGGACCATATCACGTTGTTGGGGTACTAAAACACTTCGGATACTTTTTTCCCGGCCTCAAGAGCTCCAACCCACTGGCTTCTCACTTCCTGACCTCCAATTTTGACATGTTAAGATATTTTGGATTTTTTTGAAAAAACCCCGTACTCTTGAATGAAGCCCCAACGTTAGCTGATTTTATTGAAAAAAAAATATACATCCTAATTTTAGAAACTCGAAGAAAATGAGGGATTTTCACAGCAATCACGGGATAAAATGGGATTTTGCTAATAATTCAGTGGGACATTATTTTGCGGAGTGGAAAACTGGACAGCTGACTCAAAATTGACTTAAAGTCCCGCCGGTGAATAACCAACCTGCGATAGATTGTACAGCAATTACAATAACTAAACGGGGCAATCAGAAGAAACGTTGCAAACTGGTTTGGGTTTCGAACCCTCCAGGCTTTTATACCCTCTGCGCCTCCTGTGTATAGGGAAGGGGCTCCGAGAGAGAAAATTGCAGTTGGAATTAATACATGGCCTACGTTAACTGCAGGTATTACTATATAATATGCACCTAGTTTGGCTAAAGTTTCAGCTACTTTTGAACTGATTTCAACACTTTCTTCGACATATTGAACGCACATAATATATGATCCTCACTTCAGAACCCTCGGTAAAATGTGTCCCATAAAATTCGTGAAAAATCCCTCATTTTCACTCGAGTTCCTAAAATTATAATGCAATAATATAACTTCGTTTATAATCAAGTAGCCTATAATTTTAGCATATCCTTGAATGCATCGGGTTTATATCGAAATAACTAAATTAATAAATAAATAGATCGTATTACATTTACAGTTCGGTTCACGGTGCTTGGCACCTGGGAAAGGCGAGGAACTACTGAAATTTCTCGTAAATAAAAGTAGACATTACAACAAAAACAACCAAAACAAATATTTTAAAACTAAATAAGTGATTTTTGTTTTCTGTTGACAAAAGTAGACTGTAACACTAACGGTCCGAAGCCAAGTAGAGGCAAAAAGTCTTTCCAGAGCCAACGCTAACCAGATATGCCAAGCATTGTGACCCGAACTGTACTTTCTAGCAACTGAATTCTTAGGGATTTTTTATTAGGACTACACTTTTTCACACAAGATTGGTTCACAAAATTATTTACACAATTTATCCAAATACACATTGCTAAACCATTGATCTCTTAGTTATAGGTCTTTAGTTAGTGGAGAAGTGGTAACCACCACCAACCCACAACCCACCCGACCCACTGAAACCTCTTCTTAAGGATCATGACTTTTTATAAAAGTCTGATTTCAAAGTAAAATTTATATTGGGAAATATTACAGATTTAACAGTGTTTATCAATGCCAAAAAACATTATGAATTTGAGTAAATAACCAAAATTATACATAACTGAGGGTTTAAAAACATTTTAGGTGGTCCAAAATATCCCACATTCCCCCTCAATCCCATTTTAACCCATAAGATGTTTAAATATTCCTAAAACGGGATGAAAATACCTCAACTGGAAACACTGCCTCGCTCTCAGAAAGCTGGTGGAACATCGTGATCGTAGAGAGCGGAATATATTGACCAAGTCAGCAACCCGCGTGCATCGAGAACTGCTAGTCACTCACCTTGGACGTCCTACATACTGTACAGTGCTGGGGGCTACAACTACAGTGGGCTCTGGCGAGGTGATGTTGCGAAGTGGAGAGGTTTGCAATTGGTAATGTTTGTGTCAACTTGGTAAGGTTGAAACATCGGTAAATGTTTGTGTCAAATTGGTAAGGTTTACAAATTGGTAATGCTTGTTTCAAATTGGCAAGGTTTAAAATCGGGAATGTTTCTTTCAAATTGGTAAAGTTTAAAATCAATGGCAAGTTTATCAAGTTTAATTGGTAATGTTTGTGTCAAATTGGTAAGGTTTAATAATTGGAAATGGTTATTTCAAATTCGTAAGGTTTACAAATCGGCAATGTGTGTGTAGAATTGGTAAGTTTTAACAATTGGTAATGATTATTTCAAATCGGTAAGGTTTAAAATCGGTAATGTTTTTTAAGTTTCTAAAATTTCTTGGTTAAACTTATCAAAATGTGCAATGTTTATCATTAGTAGCAATTAAATTTGGTAAAGTTTAAAAGTGATATGTGTTTCAAAGCAGTAGCGTTTCAGATAGGTAACGTTTAAAAATAGTTATGTTTTTAATGGTAATATCCAATACTTAGTACAGTTTAAAATAACACCGTTAAATATGGTAACCTTTTAAAATTGGTAACGCTTTAAATTAGTGCCATTTCATAGCAATCAGTTTTCAAACTGGTAAATATTTGTAGTGTGGAAGTAGGCAAGTATAAAAAGATGAGACACCCAGCTTGTTCCGAACCAAACCAAACGTGAGGACGAAAATAATCAACTTTACTTAATTGTAGCTTGGGTTGGGTACCACCTTGAGGAAAAGTAAGTTTGCACTTTATTCCTGATGTTAGTACGGTAGATCCTTGATCGAGATTAATATATATATATATATATATATATATATATATATATAGAGTAATCTCGTTAGGTAGATTTATGACTCGCAATTATGACATATCAAATGATCACTTTGATTACATCCTATAATTCTAGATGCTCGGGAGCGAGCCGTATCGTGTTGAACGTGTATATTATTACAATTCAGTTTGTTTAACGGTGAGTACCTCTCGGTGGGATGTATTTTACGGTCGTTAAGACATCTATCTCTGAAACGTTACTAACCTGACCGATAATTAAACGCTATCAGCTTACAACCTTACCAGACTGAATGGATCCCCGTACTCTGTACCTGAAGTATTTGCTCCTACTCCCTAGGATAGGATACAACACGAGTGATTCTCAGACCATCGCTTACCCACCGCGCGGGTCAGGAATGCCCGGGCGGGTCTGCCCACTGCACACTGCGGCTACTGGTCTTGCCCGCGGCCCGGGTGGTTATCCCCGCTCCCATCCTGTCACAAGCTGCCTCGCGAGTTGCGGATGCGTACAGCAGCCCAGAAGGAGTGTAGGAGAGAGAGTAACAGAGCGATCTGAGAGTGATGTAGTTGCGGTAACCATCAGCTAATCGAATATATTTGGAAACCTTGTTACTAAGAAGGGGTGCCCCTACCAGTTCTCTGCGTCTACTTGCTTCTCCCTTACGACCAATGTTAACTTTCAAAACCCCTCCCTCCACAACGGATTATCCGAAATCGATAATTTATGGTTCATTTTAAAGATATAACATACAGCAAGCGATTTCACTGAGAAAAATGTTTGTCACAAATAGTTTTTCAGTAAGAAATCGTAAATATTGAATATTTAGGAATTGTTTTGATCGATTACTATTATGTAATATCAAAATTTCGCTAAAATAAAATCCGCTAGGCATATATTTGCTCTTTAAAACGAGCCATAAATAAACAATATAAGATAATCCGTGTAGGAGGACCGGGCTTTGAAAGTTAACATTGGCCTTATGAGGGAAGGAGGGAGAAACGCGAAAAGTTTAATGAGTTAAGCGCCATCTGAAAGCACCAGTTTACTACCCTTCGGAAAATCAGCGCCGCTGCGTGAACAAAAATCAAGAAATGTAAAGGAGCGTTACAGATGTCAGCATGAGTTCGGCTATAATAGATAGTAAATAACTCTAAACGGAGTTGAAAAGAAGAAGCGCTACTCTTTCAGGTTTTTAGAGTTTCATAGTATTGTTATCAGTGGAGAACTTGTTACAGTAACTCGAGTTTTTAGCGAATTTCCCCTATAGGGAAGAAGCTATTACCGTAGTCGGCATGGTAAGACCTAGGCCCGGGACCATGATAACTTTTCATTTTGAGGTCCCCAGACCCCAAAAACACCATTCGTTCGAAACTGTATATATATATGTGTCCGTGAGCACGATAACTCTCGTAAAAATTATCCGATTTTGATGAAATTTGGCATAAACGTGTAAAGCAACATTTATGACTTTAAGTTCGAAAACCAGCCAGATCGCTTTATCTGAAGAGGTATTTTGGGGGGGTTTTGTACCCCAAAAATGGGTTTTTCGAATTTTTTACATATAATTTTGAAAATAGTCAAATTTTATTTTTTCCCATTGGATTCAGCTTAAAAAAACACACAATTTGGTATTTTGATCATTTCTCTACGTCAATTGGTTACCGAGATATTGAAAGTGCTAAACACAGTACGTTGTCTAATGTTATTCTTATGGAGAAAAATAAAAATTTTATATCTCGCTTATTTATGAACGTATACTGACGAAACTTGGTATACGGCTTCATCTGGTTGTGGACCATTGATATTTGCTCAAAAGACAATTTTTTACCCAAGGCTCCCGTAGCAGCAAACCTGCGTACTCAGCCCCATGTTATTCTTATGGAGAATAAGTAACGTGTTATCTGCCTTTATTATGAAAATAAATTAATGAAATTTGGTATGTGGCTTTACCTACATGAATTATATTGATATTTGTATAAAACCCCATTTTTTGTGTTCCTTTCTTCAGCAAACCTGCATACTCAGCTGCCATGTTATTCTTATGGAGAATAATTAAAATGTCATAAATAGTTTATTTATGAATGTATATTGATGGAACTTGGTATGTGGCTTTATGTGGTATTAAGATACATATATATGCATTGGAAATTCGCTGAGTACGCAGGTTTGCTGCTACGGGGGTATTATAATTTTCCAAGAGAACCATTTAAAGTTTGGATCACTGCGGTGAAACGAAATATGTTACTACATAGTATTATTGTAGCTTAAATGTCAACATTTTACTGCCATGATAAATAAACCAAAAGATGTACAAAAAATGAAATACTCATGATTGGGATCAGGGTTTGCCATCTTTATAAGAGAAAAAACTACCTGAACGGAGAATCAGATACATATCAAGTTATTCCAACTTATATTATTTGAACAATTTACATCTCAGGTTGGGGCTAGGTTCACAACATAATCGTTAGTGGAAATTGTAAATATTAGATTTTAATAACTTGTTGATTTCAACAAGAGGATCGTGGAAGTGTACTTTTCATATATAAAAGCGAAATTATTCTCTTCATTGATAATCTTTAAAGAGACAACACAACTTTTACCCGGTGAAAATATTAATGCGTTTATTCTCGGTATGCATTATTAAAACGCTATATTCATGCGCTATACCTGTACATCTATACCGTACACCGTACCGTATGACTACTTCTGTAGTCACTGCTAGAAGTGAACACAAACATTTTCCACTGGTAACACTAACAATGTAGGGACTAATGTGAATAAACCTGTGAGAAAATAGCACGGCGTGGCGGCGCGGGGGCATGAGTGGAACAAAAACAGCTGATTGAAACTTCCGGTTTAACAGCTGACTAGCTGACAATCCCGGATTTGATAGCGAGTGATAAAAACGCCGGAGTCAAATTCCTATCTTCAACCAAATATTAATATATATATATATTAAAATACGAGGCTGGTTACAGTTTAAGTATTGCAACAGTCTCAAGAATATATTATAAAATAGCTAATAATACTCCTCTGTATTCTCTCAAGCTCAAATCTCTTAAATCGCTTTCTATTTATAACTATGTAAAACATTTAGCACACTTATGTAAATATAGTTTATGTAGTAATAAAATAATGAACAGTTGTAGGTATTTAATACAAACATAAATTTCTAGAGCGTAATTAGCATGACACGCATTCATTTAATTTTAATTGCGTGTTAGTGATTTTTTTGCGGATTCCAAATAGTTATTTCTAAACCGGCCAACAGCACAGCAAGCGGTTTTTTGAACTACATCATTAATTCACACTCACCCTGTACAAAGTCGACTGCATTGCAATTACAATTAAAATCGCTCTAAAAAGATCACACTATTTTAAAAGTGTATACAACACCAAAACAAATTGCATATAAAAATAAATTATAATAATTTTTCATGGCAGTAGAAAATGTATTCTATACAAATGAGCATTGTTAAATAACCCTTCGGTGGCCCTAGAATAATGCAACTTTGATAACTTTTGCAATTAATGCTGCCACCGCAACACTCCCAGTGTGAAGTTTATTGGATGCTGATTGCAATGGACTAAGTTGAATCTACAAATAAAAAAGTTATTTTAAATCTATTTAACTAAAAACCTTTCTGCACTGATTGGTGTAAATAGAAAAATTATATTCGTTTTATAACAGTCCATTATAACAATCGGACTAAGTATATTTGATGTATCTGCGACATAAAAGTTTATGGACGACGTTACAGGTTTTGTATTTATCCTCTAATGGAACCTGTCATACAATGTTTGGAACTAGCGTCCCCTTTAATGGCGCTGAGTCACCACACGTTTCCCTGTATTTTTCCAAGAAATATGCTAATGACACTAAGTTATTTGCTAATGCAATCCTAAACTATCGGCCAACGGTGTTTTTCCGAAGAAGGTAACAAACAAAACACACAACTAAATGTTTTTCAGCAAGTGTTTCAACAAATGTTCGTTTCATTCATTCGTACATATTGTATACAATGTATATTATATATTAATAGATTTTTTGTTATTCATGGTTGCTAAGTCGCTATTTAAATGTAATTGTTAAGCTTAAGCAATCAACCATAACACTTAATACATAGTAGGTTTAGGTAGCTGGAGTATTTTATTGAGTATAAAAGGAATAATTTATGACAAAACTCCGCTTTCCGGAAGGATTTCTCACTATGCACGCAGCATTGCTGATTGTAGCGGTCAAAACAATGGTTTTCGAAATTATTTATTTAAGATAGGCAGGGGCCTATTAATTATAATTTTCACTTTGATAGGCATATAAAAATTAATTATTCGAAGACTTGTAAGCTTGAGTATTTACAGTCATTGCATAAACACTGGCTATTATTTTATTAGTTTACTATGGAGTAAAGCTTTTCCGGAATTTAAAGACAAACTTAACAAACACACATAATCTATATTTTATTCAAATGCTTAGCAGAAATAAAATTACAATAAAACTTCATAGCAGAGGTGTCAATCCCCTAGGGAGAATGCTGTACTGTTAATTATTATAACTTGCTTACCTTGAAACTTGATAGAGAAGTTGAAAAGCGCAGATGCGCGGTGGGGCTGCGAGACCACAGTTAAACTAAGAAAATAAGGTACGAGAACATTTATTCACCCACGTGAACTACAACGAAGACACTTAACCTAGACGGGAAAAGTAAATGTTACTACCAGGATCCGACCGACCAACAGAAGTGTTCAGTGTCGAGCGTGAGCGTGCAACTGGCACTGCCGAGAGAGGAGAGGTGGAGAAGTGAGGGGGAGAGGAATGGATTGTTGTGGAGATGGGGGAGGGCGCTGGAGCTGGAAGGGGGCAACAGATCTGGAACGCTCACCGCGCTGTCTGGCAGAGAAGAACAGAACTACCGCGCACTGGCGCCATAAAGCGAAGCTAGTAGATAACACTGGCGGCTAGTGACCATCCACCAACTCAGTTCGGGTACGAAACTTCTACCATAGATTAAGAATAAATCTATGAGTATGTTTAATCTATGCTTCTACCCTCCCTCCATCACCACCACAACGTTAACGTTGGAGAGTGACGTCATAATGTGAGTCGTTGAGTCTGTTGTGAGTTGTGATCAGTGTGAACGTGTGATGATGGAGAGTGACGTCGTGATGTGATGCTCTCAATGCTAACAAGGACCCTTTTAAAAATATAAATGCTCAATGGCAACCCTATAAAAAAGGCTATGTCACATGGTCTGCATACTATTTGGTACTTTGGTATTATACGGATGCCACCCTTATACAGCGCGCTGCGGCAGTTATGTTGGGATGGGTTATCGTAAAAATGATAGTAGGACTTTCCTTGTTTTGTTACGAATCGAATGATACCTGATGAGTCATACTTCAGGCCGCCAAACCCCCTCCAAATAGGCCAAGGTCAGGTCGTTGACCGGAGCGCGCGCATCACCTGTCACCGCCTGTATCTGGGCCAGTGTCATGAGTGATTTATTGCCGTCCACTACGTTACATTTGTTTTCATAATGAGTGACGTTCTTTTGGTGTGATATTTACCTCGAAATGAAGAGGAAACCGTACGTATTTTTATGATAACCCATCCTAACATAACTGCCGCAGCGCGCTGTATATTTGGCGGAGTACATGTGGCGATCGGGTGTGGCTGCTAGCGGCGGCGACGCATTCAACACGATCCTAGCGGACATCACTGTCTTTTGGGAGGCACAACACAAAGACCGCTCATCAGAATGATGTAAAATTTGTACAGTAAGTCAATAAAAGTACGTTTTTTCGAATTATGTAGTTATCCTTTGTATCCGGTAAAAATTAACCTCCAAAAATAGTGGCATCCGTATAATACCAAAGTATCTAATATTTATATTCCTACAGGATAAAATAGACTGTCTTGAATTTATTTAAAATCACTCTTTGTACTGTTTATACAAAGAGCGTAGACTTTTCTAGGCTATGATTTCCACCAGCATTAAATATACAGGGTGATCAACTCAAGGAGGCCACCATTGGGATCTCAGAAAGTATTAATTTTACAGCAAACTTTTAATTGGGAACTTTACCTTATTTTTTATGCTCATTAGAATTACGTAGTTAAAATTTTAAAATTTGGTCGCCATTTTCCAATATGGCGGCCAACTTTGAAATTTCTTATGAAAACACCTATTTTTTATGACTGATATGGGTTTTAAATGCAATTTTAAGACCTTTTTATTCTTGTTGTTATTTTGATAGACTTGACCGTTTAGCTGCTAGGTGCGCTGAAAGTTTCAGAAACTCTTATTTCAACACTTATTAAATAGGCATGTTTTACTATTTGCAAACAATAAAATTTAACTCAGAGTGCAATATTATTGTACAATGGAATGTAAAAAGCTGTTGCAATTTCACAAATACTTTATTTTATACAACAAAAGTACTTAAATTATTTAAAAACATCACTAATGCAACCTCTGTGTATTGGGTAAGTCCAAGTACAGCTCGCTACAATTGACCAACAGTAACACATGACCGTGTTGCTAGGCAATTATCAGCTGTTTCATTGTTGCAAATTTTCACAGTTGCTTTTAGCTCGTCTAACCTAGTAATTGTTTTGTTGCTGGTATTATTACTGTTAACCAGCGTCTGTTGTAGTTTTGAATAGAAAAAATATTACTTTTGTTTCAATGTAGTTCATAACCCCACTAACTAACCCCACTATATTCTGTGGTTCTAACCCCACTAGATTTCTTCCTATGGGGACACTTGAAGGATGAACTGTACACCGATAGGTATGCTTCGGTGGAAGAAATGCGCAACAAAGTGATGGACATTTTTCATAACATTCACCATAACACATTATCACGAGCCGTAAATGACTTGCACAGAAGGGCTCACGCATGCATTTATGAAGATGGAGGACACATTGAACACCTGCTTTAAGTCATCATAGATAATTACTTGTAACAGTAATTTAAGTATGTTTTTGTGCATAATAAAGTATTTGTGAAATTGCAACAGCTTTTTACATTCCATTGTACAATAATATTGCACTCTGAGTTAAATTTTATTGTTTGCAAATAGTAAAACATGCCTATTTAATAAGTGTTGAAATAAGAGTTTCTGAAACTTTCAGCGCTTCTAGCGGCTAAACGGTCAAGTTTATCAAAATAACAACAGGAATGAAAAGGTCTTAAAATTGCATTTAAAACCCATATCAGTCATAAAAAATAGGTGTTTTCATAAGAAATTTCAAAGTTGGCCGCCATATTGGAAAATGGCGACCAAATTTTAAAATTTTAACTACTTAATTCTAATGAGCATAAAAAATAAGGTAAAGTTCCCAATTAAAAGTTTGCTGTAAAATTAATACTTTCTGAGATCCCAATGGTGGCCTCCTTGAGTTGATCACCCTGTATACTGGTCCAATATCGACCCACAAATTGCAAATGGATTCATATTTGAAAGTTTCATTAGTTTAATTATTGTGATTAATTAAATCTATATATTGGTTTTATTTTTCCTACCAAAAAACCATGTTATAATTTCTTGGTTTTTGGAGAGTTTCATGAAAGAAATTCAGTTTCTAAGATTGACATGTAAAATGAGTTAAAGTAAGTTATAACAAATTGACTGAGTTCTAAGATTCTGATTTTAGGGTGACAGATTGGCAACTATATTTATAAATAAGTTACAGTTCATATTATGACAACTAACTAGAGTAGGGCAACCTATCCAAATTACTGTCAGCGAGAGTAAAGAAGACCCCTTGTCGGTATTACATGTTTATAGTTCTATGGTTCTTATGTCTCAAAACGCAATGCAAGTAAGTTTTGTCACAGTATCATGGTTTCAGCAGGAACTTACCTAATGGTAACAATGAATGCCGCATAAAGCGCTAGAGTAGTGACCATATGGTAGTGCCTGCAATTTTTGTATAGGAAAAATTCCAGGGGTCTTCTTTACTCTCTACACTTACGGTAACATTTTTAATAAAATTTACCAACAGAATGCAAACAAACTTGGATTCAAGGCTCTGCCGCATTATGATGAACAACAACTACAGTGTACATAATTTGAACGTAAGACGACATTGAATATAGATATTTTACAGGACGGTAACTTATAATATACGTAATTTACAGGTTATGTTTGGTTAGGGTTAGACAACAGACGACAAGACAAACTGATGTTAGTGATGATTTTTTTTCGCTTCGTTTATGCCTGAGACTATTGGACTTGACTGACTCAAAATACATGACGTCACTCTCCTACGTTAACGTTGTGGTAGGGATGGAGGAAGGGTAGAAGTTTCGTACCCGAACTGAGTTGGTGGATGGGCACTAGCCACCAGTGCAGATACCTAGCTCGGCTATTTATCACCTATTTATTTACCTTCTTCTTCCTTCAGTCGGTAAAGAAGATCCAATATAGTCTTTGTGGAATTGTTATCTTTGGGGAAAGGTTTATTGAAGTTGGAGTCGTTGGCTCAACGTAAGACAGAGTGCCAATCCATACCTTTGGCCATCCGTAGATGTGTACATTGGGCCAAATTTTGCAACTGGGGCATCTGGAAATTTTATAAGTGGTATCCTCCCATAAGATTTCCATTGAAACTTACAGAGCCCGCCTGTCTTAATAAGCACAGATATGGTAATGGGTTTTTACTCAAACTTGAGGAGATTGCAGTAAAATGTTTATAACTTTGCCATAGGTTTCAACTCAACTAAATAAAACACATTAAATTAAAAACTCTTTTTTTTGTAAATATTTTTCTACTTTATTTTAGGATATTTGATAGTTTATTATTTGATTAAAGCAGTCAATATATGCCCAGTGATATTTTATTTCTAAGCTTTTATTTCTTTATTTATACTTCAAGCCTCTCTATCACAATGTTACAACTCTTTAAACAAATTTTACCTACAAAAACAGTAGCGCGAACATTGTTTTAAAAGCCAATGTTGTGGTATGAATATATTTTTGTTAAATCAACAACATTTATTTTATAATGACCTATAAAATGAGTTAAAGTAAGTTATAACAAATTGACTAAGTTCTAAGATTCTGATTTTAGGGTTTTATTTTTCCTGCCAAAAAACATGTTACATTCTTGGTTTTTGGAGTTTCATGAAACAAATTCAGTTTCTAAGATTGACATGTAAAATGAGTTAAAGTAAGTTATAACAAATTGACTGAGTTCTAAGATTCTGATTTTAGGGTGAAGATTGACGTTGTGGAAAGCTTTTCCGAAACACACATAATCTAGATTTTATTCAAATGCTTAGCAGAAATAAAATTACAATAAAACTTCATAGCAGAGGTGTCAGTCACCTAAGGAGAATGCTGTACTGTTAATTATTATAACAGCAAGTGTTTCAACAAATATTCGTGGGGCAGCTGGAAATTTTATAAGTGGTATCCTCCCATAAGATTTCCATTGGAACTTACAGAGCCCGTCTATCTTAATAAGCACAGATGTGGTAACGGGTGTTTACTCAAACACCTCAGAGCTCCGCCCCAACGGCACCAAAAGCTGCCATGTTATTTTTCTTTACATGCCTTTCATGTAGTGTGAAGGCGCGTTTACACTGGAGTCGCGGATAAATGTTGCAGACTAAAGTCGCGGACAAAAGTCGCAGACTAAATCTTAAAATTCTGTCAACAACTTTTGTTGCCGACATTAATCTGCCGGTTTTGATTTGTAACTACTACGTTTTACCAAATTAATCTATACTAATAAAGTAGTTGTGCGCAAAAACGGCTCTTCAAATCTGCTCCCGGTCCATACCTGATTATTTGGGGACTAAAATACTTCGCATACTCTTTTTCCCGGCCTCAGGGCTCGCCTCACTGGCTACTTCTATCCCTTCATGTTGTCCAATTTCGACGTGTGATGGTTCTTTGGGTTTGTTTTGCAAAGCTGCAACTCTTGAAAGATGCCCCGACGTTGGATACATACCCCCCCAACCTTAGGGCTCCGCCCCCTGGCAAAGTTGTTATATTATTCTTTCCTGTATTTATGTGATATTATCCAATTGTAATTGATCCATAATATTTTGTTACTTTTTAATAACTTCGACCTTAGCGCTTCCCCCATGGCTTAAGCGTTGCCATGTTATTTTTATGGAGAAAAAAGTACTCCAGAAGATTTTTAAAAAGACTCCCCAATACTCCATCACCCTGACCATACCAGGTTGTTGAGGGACTAATAATGTTTGCATCATTGTTTAGGGGATGGAATAGTGCAACTTTTATGTGTCTTGTAAAGCTTTCGAAAAATGTAGGTATGGTTTTTGAGATATTAGGCATTGAAAACAAAAAATGGACGCCGTTTTGAAGTGGTAAAAAGTAAAAACTTGGCACTCAATACTGAGACAGGTCTTATTAGAGGTCACACATGTACCAAATTTGAAGTTCATGCGTTTAGAATATCGTGAGATAAGATTAATTATGTAAAAAAAACACTAATAGACAGACAGACGCGAAAGGAAGTGTTTAGGACATACCTTATATAGGAACATTTGTCTTTATTTTTGCATGAATAATCATATCCCGAATTCTTGGAACAATTTATTTCAACACCCTGTGCATACAAGGTGTAAGAAAACATGTGCACTGGCTATATATATTTTCGGATTCTATTAAAATGAAAATAAAATACAAAATATAATTTTTTGAAATACCACTCCATTTAGTCAATCTGTGTGTGTTTTACTAAATTCAGCATGTATTTTGAACCGTTAAAGATATTTATTTAAAACTTGGCATAATTTATATGTATCCTAAAGTGATAGTTTGGTAATTAATTTGAAGTACCTAACTTTTACTCTTTCAAAATGGCGGCCATTTTTATTTTTCAAAGCCAAATATAAAAAATATTAAACCGATTGATCTGCAAATTTACATAAATATAGTATAAATATATGGTCTTCACATAGGTCTATTTATAAAAATCCCTCATAGCTTTAAATTATCTGTGTCACATCATATTAATTATAAATAATACCTGTGACTGTTTTTGTGTATTCTCTCAAGGTACACATACACCTTCAAGTTTGTGCATTAATGCACGATATTATGGCTTTGCCTTTGAATTTTTTAGACGTTTTGTAAATCTGAAAACTCTAAATCCCTGTTATAACAATTTTGTTGGCTGTTTAATAAGCGTTTGAAACAGATTTATTTATTTTTCGCGATGAAACGGCTTTGCTGAATTTGATTATATCTTCAACATTACCTTCGGGATCAGTGAGATATATTTTGACCACTATATTTAAGACATTGGTTTTGTTTACCATGATAACTTTAAGTGCACAATTGATGATTTGTGGCTGAAAAATTCACGTAAGAAAATGAATCGCACGTGAATTGCCTGAATATATTTTTGGCTATATGTAACGACCAGAATAAATTGTGAAAATAAAATAATATTCAATCGGTTTTCTTTTCGTGGGTGTTGCTTAAAACAGCAATATTAGTAATTTTTATTACGCGTGTCAAAACAGCCCCGTAAATTGAAAAAAATATGGTTATATAGAATTCAAAATTGAATAAGGTGAATATTATTATATATGCAAAAATATATATCATTGTAATATATTTATTTGCAATAGCTTCAGTTTCAAATCCAGAGGCTTCAAAGGTAGGCCTACTAAAATCAGCTCTGTACTGGTTTTGTTATAGCTGATGAAAATGTCTCCAAATTGATATGTTTTTATTAAGAGGAAAAGTAAATATTACTTAGTAAGAGGAAAAGTTAAGTATTACTTCAAATTTGTTCTTCATCCACCTGTTCTTGAAGACCAGGCAGTACTTGCTGTTAGTGGTATTGGTCACACCGCAAAAGCACTGCGACAAAAGTCGCAGACAAAACTTTCCCACTCTTGGAAGGAAACACAATTTCTGTTGCAAACACTGAAAATATGCGTACGAGAACGAACTGTTGTCAACAAATTTTTCCGATCTCAACACTCTTTTTAATGAAGAAACGCCAAATGTTGTCGACAAATTACAAATACCCCCTAGCCATAGGCGTGCACACAAAGGGTGACACAGGTGCCGTGGCACCTGGAAAGATTTCAGGATGAGCGCTGCAGCGCCTCTTCTGATTTTGGATGAGCCACGTTATTTATTTTACATTTTACAAAATCACTAGAACATACTATTGATGCTAATTACAAAACAATGTAGGATATTTGTCGTGAAATGTGAATGTTTTCCCGTTTTTGAAGGTGCGGAAGATGGAAGCAACATAGAAATTAGAATGTTTATGTGGAGTGTACTTCAGAATTGCGTAAAGGCCGTGGCGCCGAGATCGATCGCGATCGTAGGCCTAACGCATGGCGCATCTCCTTTCTTCTATGGAAAAGCGAAGTGCGACCACAAAGCTCTTATTTTCCCATTGAGATTGTTTGTGGGTAGGATTTAGTGCGTACTTTTTCCATTTGTATCGTTCAGTGGAGGCAAATTTAAATAATTGATACATTTTAAGACCACTTCTTTTGATTTGTTTGCGTGACACTGCACTATAAATAGCAAAAAAATTATTACAACGGAATAACAGTGCTGCCATTTTGATCATTAATCGATCGCCGGAATAAAAATCCCCCATTTTACACCCATCCGATGCGAAAATCCATCAAGGCTGATTTATAAAAATAAACGGTATCAGGAAACTGACACATACTTTCTCCCTTTTAGCCCAACTTTAATGAATAAATTACTTTTTATTTACTAAATATAGAATACAAAGCACGGTCGAATGTACAGAAAATCTTGTAAACAAGTTATTTTAAAAAACATTCACCCAAATCCCTGCTATGGAGGCACTACAGAATCCATTGCTACACTCGTGGTTTTAAGAGGGGAAATGCCCCCTATTCCCCCCCAGGGTTATTAAGGGGCAACATATTTCGAATTAACTCTGTTGGTCAATGCTAAATTGACAAGCATATCAAGTTTGAATGAAATTGATCAGTAAATAAGAGAGACATAGTAATTTTTGTACTCCCCATAAGAATAACATTGGACAACGTACTGCGTTTACCGCTAAATGAAAATTTCAATTTTCTCCGAAAACAGCAATCGTAGAATAGTAATTCAAAATGCTAAATTATTTAGCTTTTTGAGCTCTTTTAATGGTGAATAGTAATATTTTTATATTTATGTCTTTTTATGAAAAATTCCAAAAAACTGAATTTTGGATGTTTTAAGTCCTGTAATTTCTGAACCCAAATTTTTACAGGAATGCGGGTGGTGTCATTTTGTTGGAAAACTAAAGTTCTACAAACGACTAAAGTTTAATCAAAATCGTTAGAGCCGTTTTTGAGAAATTTTGATTTTCATGTTTTTTGGCGGTTTTTGGGGGATAATTACCCTTAAAAATCAAAAATTCCAAAAAATGAAACACACACACACACACAGACAAACATCACGTAAAAACCACTTTTTTGGGTTCAGGGAGCACCAAAACGAATATTTCCATTAACAACTCAAATTTGAAAATTTTGACGAAAACAATACTTTCTCCATATACTATGTATAGAGGGAGAAAGTAAAAACATTTAACCCCAACCATCCTGAAAATCTTCCACTATCCATCCAAAGCTGCAAACGTTACCAATTTGACCTTCTAGCGTCATTAAGAGCTGGTTAGTCAAAATATATTTATTTTAGCTAATAAAATATATGTGCTTTTCGAACATTATGTGTCATCATTTGTAAAAACCAGTTTTAGCAATTATACCATCATAAATGCGTCAAAAATAGTGTATGCCTAAACTCTATGGTCTGCTGTATAAGCCACTGAACACAAAACGGTAAGTCATGCGATGAAGTGAAAACTGAAAGATAACACCATCGAGGTTAATATATCTATAGACATAGAGCTCTCGTCCTGGGTAAAAAAGTAAAGCCTACATGGTCGACCCAACGAGGTAGAATAAATATATTGAGCTCTCGTCTCATTTTAAAAAAGTGAAGCCTCACTGGAGGATATTTTTGCAAACAAAATATCTGGTCAAAGAGAAAGAAAGACTAACATAAATTGTGAAGGTTTGTATTGGTTTAACATATGGCTGATTGGTTGGTTGATAATTTTGTAAACACAACATCTGGTCAAAGAGAAAGAAATAGTAACATAACTTGTGAAGGCATTTGATTGGTTAACATTTTTTTTTCCATGGAGGCCGGAGGGGATAGAGGGTCAAAATGGCGGATAGCATGTTGGCACAGTTTTTTTACCCCAGACGAGACCTCTATAGATATATACCTCGACCACTTTTCCCCTCTGCTCTCATGGTAACCAATCAAATCCTCTCTTCACTAGTTACCGTATATGTTTGTCAGCTGACTAACATATACAACTTGTGAATAGAGAATTTGATTAGTTGCATGAGGAAAATTAAGGTCGGCATGTAGGCTTCAACATTTTACCCCAGACGAGAGCTCCAAACCTCGTTGGAAAACCCCCAAGTATCCGAGCAATATTTGTTGTATTATTGTGATAATTTTACAACTATTGTTTCCCTGAACATGATTATTTAGCTTGCTTTTTAGTATGTCCTATTTTTCAAACAGCAATCACATTATACCATAAAAATAACTAAATCATCAAATTAGCAAACGAATTACCTCCACACAGAGCACCAAATTAGGCAGATATACTTTAAACCATGCACAGTATAAATCACAAATTGACGAAATACCATAAAAAGATCAAAAACTCCCCATGTTTTTTCCGGTAGAATCCGCCAAAACATCTTATTATATGCAGTCATAATGAGATCGGAAAAAGTTACTAAATTTGAAGTATCTAAAAACAAAAAAACGAAATCTCGCTCTCAATCAATTTAGGTTGGAGGATGTTTTTCTAGTGGGTTGTTCCCATACATCTAGTGAAATATAATTTCCCTATTTAATATTGGCGTATTGGCAACACTGCTTGACTTGTCGTCTGTTGTGTTGCATGGGTGAGCACTTTTTCGCCTACAAAATTTAGAGGTTGTTTGGTTGATATCGAACAATTTTACCAACCGATTGTTCTATCGATTGAATGTTGACTACGATAGTAGATGTTTTCGAACTTGGAAGGAAAATGGTGGTTGTTGGAATACAAAATGAGTAGCGCTAGTAGATTTTATGAAGCTGAAACGTTCGAAGATTTTATAGAAGTTTAAGAGTTTATAGGTACTTTAAATTATGGATATGGAAAGTTAATATAACTCATCATAATAACTGAGCCTTTCAAGTCCTTAGCTATATAATTAAGCCTATTACTTGGGCAAGGAATGGGTTTTATTTCATACTAGTTTAATTTATGAACAATTTTTCTCTTATCACAAGTAATTTAGAGAGACCGATTAATTATCTTAACCCTACCTCGGGGTCTTTGTATTTATGATTGCAACCAATTTGTAAATTGAAAGGCATATCTTATCTGTTTAAGACCTTGTATACATTACTTAATTAACTTAGCATTGCAAAGTTTATTTAAATTGGGTATATCTTTTGCCATATTAAGTGGATGTAAAAAAAGGTATTTCAATTTCAAATTGTCCAATGGCTAAACTTATACTTCAACAGGCCCTAGTCGAGTCAGCTTAGAACTTCCACAGTGGTTTCCATTTCCAAGTTTAACTTCTCGGCAGTCGGCAATCTCAAATCATCCAGTAGAATGAACGAACAATCGGTTGATGAAACGTTGCGGTATCGTCTGTTCGATATCAACGAAACAACCTCTAAATTTTGTAGGCGAAAAAGTGCTCACCTGTTGCATGCAGATGCGGATTGTCTGTACAGGTCTGGATTTGGTTGATCGAGTCAGCTGCTGAAACTGACGTGTTTGCTTTAAGCTGACATTAGTGCTCTCTGTTTCCTGTCCCTAACACATATCAATTTGTCTACTCTTCAAGTAAATTTCAATGTATTGAAAACATCTACAAACGTCATTTTATTATGTTTAGTTCCTCACCCCTCCACCCTTGGGGGGCGTCAATTTCCCACTGGCACCTCCTAAGATGAAACTTTGCGCACGCCTATGCCCGGTGCAGCAAACCTGCGTTCTCAGCGACTTTCCAATGAATATATATGAATCTTTAATACCACATAAAGCCACATACCAAGTCTCATCTAATATATATTCATAAATAAACAATTTATGACATTTTTATTATTCTCCATAAGAATAGCATGGCGGCTGAGTATGCAGGTTTGCTGAAGTAAGGAACACAAAAAATGGGGTTTTATACAAATATCAATATAAATCAAGTAGGTAAAGCCACATACCCAATTTTATTCATTTATGTTTATAATTAAGGGAGATAACACGTTTATTCTCCATAAGAATACATGGGGGCTGTGTATGCAGGTTTGCTGCAACGGGAACTATTGGCAAAAATGTGTTTAGTACAAATATCAATAGACCACAATGATATGAAGCAATATACCAAGTTTCATCTGGATAAGTTGATAAATAAGCAAGATATACACTTGTTCTTATTCTCCATAAGAATAACATTAGACAACGTACTGTGTTTAGCACTTGCACTATCTCTGTAACCATTTGACGTTGAGCAATGATTAAAACACCAAATTGTGCGTCTTTTTAAGCTGATTTAAATGGAAAAATTTGAATTTTTCAAAAAAATTTGGGGTACAAAACCCCCCAATATACCCCTTCGGATAGGTCGACCTGCCTGGTTTTTGAACTTAGTCATAAATTCTGCTTTACATGTTTATTACAAATTTCGTCAAAATCGGATTGTTTATACGAGAGTTATCGTGCTCACACACACACACACACACACACACATACACACACACACACACACACACACACACACACACACACACACACACACACACACACACACACACACACACACACATACATATATAGATATACAGTTTTGAACGAATGGTGTTTTTGGCATCTGAGGACCTCAAAACAAAACGTTATCATGGTTCCGGTCCTAGATCTTATCATGCCGAATACAGTAGTAGCTTCATCCCTAAAGGGGAAATTCGCTAAAACGTGTTGACGACTTTTGTCTTCGACTCCAGTTTAAACGCGCCTTGATGGTTGTAGCATGATAAAATTAAAACATTTTAGGTGATTAATCTCAGTGATCTATAAATGAATAAATACATTTTATTCAATACAATTAAATTACAATACAATACCATACAAGTTAGTGTAGAATATCACTTTGCCAACAATTGGGACAAAGTACAATAATTAAAAATAACAATACATTTAGTAATATTTTATTTTTGTGTTCAAGGTTATAACATTATTTATAAATATAATTAGCTAATTCAAAAATTCAATATTATTATATATGTAGTGGACATTCGATGTGACAGAGTTCGACCGAATACGAGATTATAACCAGTGTTCTTTGTGTTTGTTTATTTTCAATATGTCCCACTAGATAGTGCACACAATCGGGAACTGCACCGCATTACCTATTTTTATCGAAATGGTTGTTAGGAAAGGGTACTGTGTCATGGTTTCTTCTTGTATCAGGCGAAAAAGTTAAGGCAGTTGTGTTATTGTTTTATGATTTTTAAAGTTTTTAACAATGTAAAATTACATAAAACTGTGAAGAGGACATGGCATATTCGGTATGTCAGAATTTAGCGCCAGTTTTTTTCAATCTCCCATGTTTGTCCCCTGAGGCAAAAACAAACAGGTTTTACAACAACAGTTTGTTCAATCGTTGTGTCCGATGAATTCCCCCATTCGAGCTTTCCAAATGAGTTTATTAACTCTTCGCTAAATGCATTTAAGTTGTTTTACGAGTGAATTATGTTGTACTATGGTGTGATATTAACAATTGTAGTTTAAGGCTAAGGCCTACCTGTGGCATTCAACATTGGATATTGTAGGACGGAAAATGCATAAATTCAATAATGTAAGCTTTTTTACTTTTAGGTTAATATAAATTAAGCATTTCATTCATAATGTTTAGCTTAAGAACTAGTTTTACCATAATCCCTTTACTACAATATGGTAGGGGCCTACCCTGAAGATCAGTTGGCCTAAAGCTTAATTCTATATTTTTCATCTAGGCTAAGGCTTCAGCTGAATGTAAAATCATTTAGGGATGTAAGCTAGGCCTAAAGTTATTTATAATTAAATTCCAGTCTCATTAATTTTAGAGGGCAGTGTCTGGTTAGGCCTATATACAACATTACATTCTTTGATCTCGTTTTAATTTAGGCAGGTTAGGCTTTAGAACTCGTAGAAAACACTCCTACAATTGATAGGCTTAGATGTATTTTTAGTACACCTCAAAAACTGTTAAGATTTTTGGGAGTTTCTGAAGCCTAAAATCTAGAAAAATGCTAGAGGCTGTTTCAAGTAACCAATCCTTGGCTACAGAAATTGAGTATTATCATTGAAATATCGGTATGGTAGGCCTATGTAGAGTTAAATATTTTTATGTAGGCTATGTTTATTTCTAAAAATAACCTTCCAGCTAAAGCTTAGTACTACTTAATATTCTATTTAAAAAATAGGGTCTAGGCCTGATCAGGGATTTAAAAAAGGTTATTTATCGGCCTACAACCTTAAAACAATACCCATTTTTTTATTTCTTTAAGTGTGATGTTTAGGCCTGCTGAATGTTTGTAAGAAATTTGTGCAACTTTAAATTTTCTGGCGGTGTAGTCCCATGTAAAGTCTGTAAACATATAAAAAATAAATAATGCTCTATCAAGTTGAATAGACATCTATAGGCCTTGAAAGTTATTGATTGAAAAAGATTTTCAATAATTTCTGGGACTTAACTTATTTAGGCCTATTAGTTTAGGATTGGTATTTTATTTATCTAGGCCTAACCAAAGTTCTGTAGGACACTGTACGCCTATATTAAGTTGGTTCCACACAATAAGCAATTTTTAACCATCATTCACCCTCACCTTTTACTCTTATTTTTACTTTGTCTTATTGTGTTATCAACCTTTTTTATATTTATATACAATTGTTTCATAGGCCTTATATGGAACTGCAGCCCTAACCAACCCCTAATCCAAAATCAAGAGGGGTGTCAACCTCCCAATATCAGAGAAATAAATGGTACCTACTTAAACGTAATAATTGCTAGCAGGAGAGTTGTATAATTCAGGCTGGGTCTAACTTAAACTAGGTATCCGTTTTTACTGCATCCTTAGGTATGGGTTTTTATTAGTGGGAAGCCTGGCCAGCATTCATACTATCCAGCGAATCAGGACCCTTGTCTGTCATTAATGAAAGGAGAGTCGCCCACAAGAGCTGCTGTGTCTTCGTCATGCTGTGGAAGCTAGGAATTGTGTCTAATCTTGAAGCAAGTGGTTTATTACATGAGTCTATAACTTAGGCCTATAGCCTATATAGAAAACATTGGAATTAATTATTATTTTCAAGGTGAAGTGTAGGTGTCTGGCAGGTTAATTCTATTGTCTTCAAGGACTTAAAATGCCGACCTAAGGCCAATTCACACGAAACATATTACCGTAATACTCTGCCGATGTCTTAGACGTACCTCATAATGATCAATGTATAATGGGGCAGTTCATTCAAAGTATTCGTACGTAAGTTAATTGACAGTGGCGACATATTAATATGGGAATACAAAATACATTGGCTAGCTAAGCCTCGCTCTCGAAAATCGGCTCGCGAATGCGCTCTGAGCTGATCTTGCCAAGTGATCTGTAGGCCTTTCTGGCTATTTTAAATAAAAAAGTTACAGTACATAAAAAGATCAAACTGTTTTCGGCGATTATTTCCTCCAATTTATATTCTTCTATGCCAATTAAACAACATGTAGGTAGGTATCCTATCTATTATGTCAAGCTAATCAAGATCGACACTTTTAGAAGATGATGTACTTTTCTATATAAAATTGAGAGAAAATCCAATGCGTCGGCAGAAGATCTTTTTAGGGGCCTACCTAAAGTAAGTTAGAATAACTCACTTTGAATTTAAATCAGTAGCATCAGGTAATATTTTGTGTAGCCTATAGCAAAAATCCTTCCGCTTGCATTTTTGTTAAGTTTTATATTTTATTCTATTCTATTTTTGACCTAAATTTCTTCTCTTGCATAAGAAAATACATTTCCACGAAGCTATTTCCGTTTGAAAGGGACACCAAAGACATCAATAAGGTATTAATACGCCAAAGAAAAAGGTATACCTAATGTCCCTTAGCTTGCTATGTTCTGTGTGAAGAGGTCTTTGGGCAATCAAAATACATATATGAAACTGTTGTGTCATGATTCTCATCTCTAGTAACCATTTTTAACTGGCATATCAAATCATCAATTAATATTTCGAGGATTGCTATATTGCTTTTAAAAATTGAAAACTTTAAACCAATACCAACTAGGTACACTTGGTAAAAGATGTCAGAAACAGTTTTTGGTTTTGTCTTTGAATAACCTTTGGATCCTTGTTGTGACTGTTCTTACACTATAAGTTTGGGTTCTAACCTATGTCTTTTATTTTCCCCAGGATTTTAGTTTTATTGATGAGGTAGGCCAGCCTTACTGAAGTTAACGGTGCAGTTCCGGTATGTTGCAGTGCGTGAAGGTCCAGTTTGAGATAGGCCACGAGGCAAGTCTCCGCTCGGAAGTGACTCCACAGGGCTTCACTCACGATTGGCTCGTCTTTGTCCGCGGAGCAGACAACACCGAGATACATCACTTTGTCGAAAAGGTTGTGTTCCACCTTCACGAGTCGTTTCCAAAACCTAAACGAGGTGAGTTGACGTTTCGGTATACAGATTCAAACAGTATATGATTTTCACCAGGGATTTATTTGATTAGCCTACATGTAGGCCTTTAATTATGTTGACACTGATACACAACAGTAGGTCAGCAAGCTCATAGATTAAGATAGGTCAGTATCAGCGACCAAAGAATAACATAAACTGGCAATTGCACGCTGGGTTTGAAGCCGGGCAACCTCTGAGTGTTGGGGGTGAATCCACGTCAATCGTCTACTACCGAGCGTTGCCATCGCTGGCGCTGTCCCGATGCTGTCTTTAAGTCAAGATTTTCCCTGTACCTACAGATTTAATTTAATTCTTATTATTTACCTCATTACTTTACCTAATTACCCTCAGTGAATAACATTTGTTCAATAACTTATTGCCTTTCTCACATGAATAACATTTCTCATACGAAATATACGAATATGAAGTTTGATCAAGATTATTCCTAACTTTGAGGCTGCCTGCAGTAGGCTAAACTAAGCATTTTAAGAAAAATATGAAGAATAAATATTTGTTTATCATGTCTTTTCCAAAAACTTTCTTTCTGACAAAGCCACACCAAAAAATAAAAAAAAATCCTCACAGATAAACTTTCATGCCTAAATTCAAAACAAAAACTTGATCTAGGCCTACTTAGTTTTTAGTTTCTTAAGTAATTAAAATATTTTATTTTTTACTTCCAACTTAACCCGTTGCTGTTGACATACTGTTTTATTCAATTTCACAAAAAAAACAGCATTTTATCTTAGCTTTAACTGTACGTTTAGACGGTTGTAATGAGATGGGGCGAACTAAAATTTGTGCCAGTAGCGGCCAGTGGCTGAGCTGTTTAAGCCTCTGACTGGTGGGGGACCGGCTTAAACTACAGTAATGTATAGTGGATAGGGATGTACAGTCTATGTTATTCTTTGGTCGCTGGGCTAAACTAAGCATTTTGAGAAAAAATACGAAGAATACAAATTTGTTTATCATGTCTTTTCCGAAAACGTCACTGACAAAACTTGCCTGACCAAAATAAAAAAAATCCTCACAGATCACATTTTTCATGTCTAAATTCAAAACAAAAACTTGATCTCCTTAGTTTTAATTTTTAAATTCATTAAAATATTTTATTTTTTACTCCAACTTAACCCATTGCTGTTGACATACTGTATTAGGCCCTATTACATTTCACTAAAACGCCAAATTTTATCTTACCTCTAACTGTTCGTTTGGACGGTTGTAATGAGACGCAGTGAATTACAATTTGTGCCAGTAGCGACCAGTGGCTGAGCCGTTAAGCTTCTGAGTGGTGGGGGACCGGCTTCAACTACAGTAATGTATAGTGGATTGCCAGTCTATGTTATTCTTTGATCACTGATCAGTATATACAGTATGTACAAAAAGTCTTTACCAATCATGTTTAATGTTAAACATTTAATCTTAAAAAAATGTATGTAGTCGATTGTTAAGGTACAAACTGGCCCAGCATTTATACATGGTTGAATTGGAGGAAGAGTTCCAAATTTTTAGGGAGGTAAGGTCACTCAAATATTTTCAACTGTAGCATACGATGCCCATGTCATCACCCCTTGTTGACATAATGGTAGTAAGTTGGGCCCTTTTAAAGCTTAACAACCTGCTACCTACAGGTACATTAAAATTGATGACAAACAAATAATAGGTCTATATTTAAAATTATTGGTGATTACTTTTAGTGTACTAACTGATGTTTTAAATCTTAAGCACTTTTATGAACCACTTGGGAGGTTGGTTTCATAATACCAAACTCAAAAAAGTAAACAAATAACACCAACCAAACCTGTAGTGTACTGTGTAATATTGGTGCTCTCTGTATGCTAATGTCTACTAAAATAGAGGCCAACCTCAATCGATCAAACTGTGCAGCATTCCTTTCATTAATATGAACCTTTTGAGTTCCAAGAGCCTATAAATCTGCGTTTGAATCTGATATCTAAAAACATGGTTAGTTAGGGTGTAAGCAATCGTACTGTTAGAAACACTGTAAAAGTCTGAGTCCGACATGTGGTGTAACTTGCTAGGCAGGTATGATCAAAAAAATACCATCGCCTAGCTTGAAATGCTTACGGCACAATTGCTAGCCTATCAGGCTTGCCAAGCGGTCTTAAGGTGCTGTCTGTGGCAGAGTTGGAAGGGGAGGTCGGTGGCAAACGGTGGATGTCACAGGTCCAAGCTGACTGGATGGATGAATTCTTTTTGAGTTGCACTTCTGGTCAAGTATTTTGCTATATTGTACCTTAGGCAGCTTCCACACTGGTGCAACAATCATGATGCAACGAGCATTTTTCGTGCTAGTCACTTGCTACGTTAAAACCAACCTGTGTTATCAAGTTGGAACTTTCACACTGAAGAAGCAGTAACATATCGCTACTTCCGTGCTGGTCGCACATGCTACTCCAAACCGATCAGTCGGCGTTTCGCGACGTAGCTTCAAAGTAGCAAGCCGAGTTGGCATATATTCGCAGATCTGTCTTCTCCAGCCTAAAAAAAAATTGTTAGTCTTTCTTCAACACTTGTCGATTGTCGACAGTTGCTTTCTCTTTTTTCAAACTATTTTTAAGCATCCTACAAAGTTTACTGCTGAATACATCGGTCCCATTTTGTGTAAAGTTTGAAATTTCTCAGGGCGTTCGTTTAATTGTTGTGTCAGAACAAACTGGCAACAATTCCCTGCATTTCCTGACCAGTACGGTGGGGCCACCATCATCGAGGTATTTCCAATTTACACTGATATCGTCTTCTTCTAATAACCACTGCTAGCAGCAGGATAATTTCTTCCTCATCGGATTATACCTTGCGCTCAAATGAGCTGCAGTGCTTCACCGTGCACCTTCTTTATGCCACTCGCATCGCTTAGGTTTCACACTGGTGCGACTGGCAGCTTGCGACAAGCACAAAACATGCTTTTCGCATCGTACTTGTCGCACCAGTGTTGAGGCTACCTTATACTGTGCTGGGTGTCCCCGGGAAGATGGTTATTTTATAATTCAGGCATTCAGGCATGCAATGTATTGAAACAATAACTGAGCAACACAGATTTAACCACTCCATTCACATGCCGGGGCTCAAAGGGTTAAAAAAACTGTTTAAACCTAAATCTCCCTTTGAATATAAGTTTATATAGAGGTATTATGAAATCATTTGATATAGTTATAGTTAGGGGTGTGCGGGTATTTTCGAGCCGAATGTTACAGTATTCGGCTCGGCTCGAGATTTACTAAAAAGCTCGAAGTTCGAGCCGAATATTTAAATCGCCGACTAGTAAAAAGAGTCGTTTACAAAAGTAAATTTGAAGTTTCAATAATCAATGTTAGAATTCCCATAATTTGCATCGGTAGAGCTCCATAACAGATATAATCCAGCAGTGCTATGCTTTCGGTCCTTCGTTTTAAAAAAATAACAAAAAATAAAAGTACAAATGTTTTAAACTGTCGATCTGATCAACCAATGCAATGGATCTACTTTCTCTACGCTCAAAAATCATATTAAGTGGACATCTACACAATTCTGTTTGCAGTACAATGTTGCCGTTGCCCAGTTGAGTTGTGCAATATTTCACGGTTAATAATAATTAATACAACAACCCTACAGCTCCAGAAAAAGTGCCCCAGCAAACAACTAAAATCCATGAAAACACATTTTCTAACTGTTGCAGCAGTGCAGTCCTTGACTGCAACTTACAATTTCGTACATTACACAATAATAATTTTCTGACGTCTGAAATCACGTCTGGCAACACTGTTGATTGCAAAACTGTCTTAACACTTTGAGAGAAGATGTTTATAATGTAATAATGATTTAGCGTGACCAATGACCAGGGACAAGGTTGTAGGTGTAGAACGACAAATCATGACGGCGTTTTGGTGTGCAGCCGAAATAGTGCTCTCCAAAATTTGTATTGTTAAAAAATCGTCAATTGATGTAGAATCTAAAGTTCTTAAGAAATAAAGCAAATAGAAATACAACTGTAACTATACTGTATTTATTAAGTTAACAAATATTGTTGCATCGCTGTTGTAATACTTTACAAATCAAAATCACGCAGTGTTATGTTTCGCTACAGCTGTGCGATTAATATCATACATTGTTTACCCCACGGGATTACTTTAATCTGTGAATAAACATCAGTTGAAATCATTTCATTTTTCAATTGTAGGCTATCAGTTGTTAAATCAGTGATGGAAGAAGACTGCATTGACGATTCTCTTCCACCAGGAACTTTTGCTTCTGAAACCTTCTGTTTCAGAAGAAGATTTAATAGGTCTATTAGGTGATGGAGGTTAGATACAACGTAAGCCAGGTCTAAGATTATTGGATAATTTATTTCTGTGAGTACAATGAGATATAATGATAGTTTACAGTGATTATATTTACAATATTGTTAGCTGCTGAGTGTCCTGATTTAACTAACTTATATTAATAGGATAACCTTAAATTTACTATTTACCATCAGTTGAATAGATTGGCTTACTGTATTTTTGGTAATTCCCTAGAATAGAGCCTAAATGTTTGGTTACATGGAGGGTACATCTTTACATATAGTCTGTTTATTATGGCTGTTATAAAAACGGTAATAACTACATTTGGGCTTATCGGTCTAGTTTAAAATTTGTAGTCCTTCCTTTAAGTTATTTTTGTCCTATGTTTCTACTTTATATTAAAAGAAAACTGTTCATTACTAGCAACAATTGGTCTCAATAAATGTTCCTTTTCAGTACTTATTTTGTTATTTTTTGCACCGTAGAACTTTATTTAGGCCTGTTAAAAGGAGGGCTAGTGAATATAGAAGAAATGAATGAAAGATGACCAATATTGAAAGTATAAAATTATATATAGCAAAATTTGGCTCTGGTCATAAAATCACTACCGGTATATTGCACACCCCTAGAGAAAATTTCCATAAAAAAAGCTCGCTCGAGAAAGCTCGAAGCTCGAGAACGTAGAAAAAAGCTCGGCTCGAGTCAGAAATCACTATTTGCACACCCCTAGTTATAGTGTTTGATATGTGTTGGTGCTAACATTACGAGTTTTCCGCTTGTTTGACAGTTGTGAAGGAGGCGCCATACGAAGTGAGGGAGTCGGGATATGCGAGTTTCACCTTCCCCATAGAAGTTTACCTCAAGACGAAGGATGAGCCTCGGAAGCTGGACTTTATCTACGACCTCTCGCTCAACACCAGCGGGCCGATCCGCACGTCCCAGCGCGAGAAGAGGATATTCAACAACCCCTCCGAGGAGTTCCGGCGGAAGCTGATCCGCGGCGGTGGCGTAAGTCTCCGACTACTCACAGTAGTTTACCATTTTAACCCTTTGCACTCGGGTAGGGTCGTTAAAATGTTCCTCTGGGGTCGTAGGGCCACTGTTAGTGGCTGCCGCCATTTCCTTAATAGCTGGAGTTTTTCTGCTGCCTTATTCCTCCTAGGTCGAATGGCCACTCTCAGTGGCCAGTATGAAATTATAGTACGCTCGCATGGCCACTGCGAGTGGCCACAGTAACATATGACAGTAAGTCTATATTATACCTTGTCTGTAGGCTGCTGTAATCTGGTGGCAAACTAAATAAACTCATCTCCCAGCATGCAATTCTAAAATGTGTTTATGTTTTTTCTGCTTCTGTCAAAGCCTAACAAATGACCTCTTTCATTGTGCTGTTTTTCCACATGGTTGTTATTTGTAATATAGGCCTAAATGTTAATTGTGATTATTAGTGTTATTAACTTAAACTGGATAACAATTTATGTTCTGATGAAGTTCGAGATGTGCTCAAAAACAACTTAACTGATTTTAAAAGTGTTTTAGAACAGTGGACTCATATTGACTCCAACATTGCATATTTGTATTGATAGTAAAACATTTTTTGTTTGGCAATAAACAGAAATAAAACAAATAAAAATAAAGTATACAAAGAGTTTGTATAACCTTCCAATAAACCCTCCAATATCACATTTGAGGCTATGATCATAAAAATAAATAAAAGCTGGTATGAGCATAAGGGCCGAAATGGCTGCCAAGCCTGGCAAAGAAAATGGCATGGCCACTCAGAGTGGCCATACGACCTGAGAGGACCATGTAGGTGGGAATAAATACAAGCTGTTATGGAGTAGGCACTGGCTACTGGGAGTGGACTTTGGAGTGTAATTTTTTAACCTGTGCTCCCTATATTAAGGGTTGCCCTGGCATATTTGACACGGAATATATTTGATCCTCTCTGAGTTATTAACAACTCTTATAATCAAACTAGGTAATGTTTACTTCTTTTCACCCGATGTTATTGGTCTTAATGATAGGAACAACTGATTTGATCAGTTGTTGTCCCAATTATTATTGTAAGTAGTCTTCCTAGTGTTAAAACTGAATCTAGTTTCAAATTGCTCTAGTCGGCTGTTTTATCAACGGACTGAAATCAGTCTTAAAATTAAAACTGATTATTCACCTGCATGAGTGAAGCGTATAAGTTTAAATTGCATTCTCATTCCCCCCCCCCACCCCACCATGAATTTTACAACTAGTTCATGTTAGTATTACTCTTTAAGACGGGAACACCAGTGTTCTTGAATTTGGCATCAATGGTCGATAGCATTGACTATACACCTGTAGTAGGCGGTAAATGCAATGCTAAAAACGGTTTACCAAGAAACAACACAATATATTGAGTGCGGTCGGCAATAGGGGCCATCGAATGTGCTTCCTCCTAGTAGACATTTTGCGAACTACTTGGAATCGCAAAGGCAGACGAACAGACAGAGCTCGCTTGATTGACACTGGTGATAGACGGTTAAGACGTTGACACCAATTCTATTACAAGTTTGTAACAGTTAATCCATTTCTATTTTTATTTCACACAGCCTGCTTTATTACAGCCTTACAGCATTTTTTAAATCGTATATTAAAACTTCCGAGTTGCGAGGAAAGCGAGACAGTTGTTTTATCAGCAAAATGAGATTTAAAAACCCGCCACGGCCGAGCTGAGCGCGCCAAACTGCATGAGCCAGAGTTACATCCACCATTGCGTGTGATGGTGGCGGTTTCTATCCAGTGCTGTCAGAACTACGAGGAGAATACCGCCTCTTTTGTTATCAGACGGGCCCATAAGGTTTTCAATCTAGTACAGGTGTATAGTCAGTGTCGATAGGTGCTGTAGAGGCCTCCACCGATAACACTTTTGCTTCTGCCGTCACTGTCGTGTCTGCTACTGTTGCTGTCACTGCCGGTGCCACAGATGCAGGCACCCCTATCCATGGTGTAAGTAATAAGGTGTGCTATTGCGCATGTCGCACAGCAAGCGGCTGGGCGTTACGTCATCTTGGGGGCAGAATACGGCGCGCATACATTCATCAGATTGACGCAACGTCAAATAACTAGTGATTTAAGTAACTTAGTCATGTTGAATATTTCTGGAATTTTGTACAATTGTTATACATAAAAAAGGCAGGTCATGATGAAAAATAATTCCGTTTTATTATTTTTTCAGTGAGATATAATTAAATGAAAATTGTATTATTAGTTTCCGAACATGAAAAAGTTAGTCGGCTACCAAATCACGTATTGTTTGGTCAGAGGTTTCCGACCTGTGAGAAAGTTTTAGAAGAAGGATCAAATTTTACAACAACGAAAACCAGATTTAGCTAGAGCATTTCCTTTCCGAACAGGAAGGTGTAATGCATTTAGTAAAGCTGGACCGCGTTAACAACCGCGACGCCCGCCATGGCATGCGTCATGCAACACACTGCATATAAATGCTTTACTCTCATCATTTTGCGTATATACAGTTATTATATTTGTTATGCATTTCACATATTTGATTTAAAAATAAAAATAAGACGTTCACTTTATATAGTTCGGTTGAAAACCATATTGTAAATGGTGATTTTGTGCATTTGTCTTTTGAGATATTATCTTTTGAGTTTGAAATGTCTTAATGACGTGACTGTAATAAAACTATTGATAGAATTTTGTAATTTTACGTGCTATCTAAACACGAAAATTTATAAGTTAGTAATACAAAATATTGATTTACTAAATTTATTTATCAAACTTTTTCTAGCATCGAAAGAGAAAAGATGTTCAATCGTAAATAAACAAATATATTACTTACCTGCGATTAAACAATTTCAGACATATTATTTAGTTCAGATAAACAAATAAGACACTAGCTAAAACGTTATACATATAATTTGATGTTATAAAAAGAAAATACTACGTAAAAATACAAAGCAGACTTATAAAATAGAACAATTAACTACAATTATAAACATATATCCTTTTAAATCTAACATATCCTTAATATTACAGAATACCATAACAACTCCTAATTTACTGATTTTAAAGTTTTATTTTGAAACTCCTTAGGTTACCTTTTTAGCGAATTTTCCCCTATAGGGAAGAAGCTATTACCGTAGTCGGCATGGTAAGACCTAGGCCCGGGACCATGATAACTTTTCATTTTGAGGTCCCCAGACCCCAAAAAAACCATTCGTTCGAAACTGTATATATATATATACCGTTTCGAACGAATTTTTTTTGGGGTCTGGGGACCTCAAAACGAAAAGTTATCATGGTCCCGGGCCTAGGTCTTACCATGCCGACTACGGTAATAGCTTTCTTCCTTATAGGGGAAAATTCGCTAAAAAGGTAATCTAAGGAGTTAAAAAAGAAAACTTTAAAATCAGTATCATATATATATATATATATGTGTGTGTGTGTGTCCGTGAGCACGATAACTCTCGTAAAAATGATCTGATTTTGATAACACTTGGTATGAAGTGTAAAGCAACGTTTATGTTTTTAAGTTCCAAAACCAGCCATATCGCTCTATCCGAAGGGGTATTTTGTACCTCAAAAATGGGTTTTTTGAATTTGTTACATATAATTTTTGAAATAGTCAAATTTTAGTTTTCACCGTTGGATTCAGCTTAAGAAAACACACAATTTGGTATTTTGATCATTCCTCTACGTCAGTTGGTTACCGAGATGTTGCAAGTGCTAAACACAGTACGTTGTCTTATGTTATTCTTATGGAGGCAAAGAAAATTTGTATATCTTGCTTATTTATGAACGTATACTGACGAAACTTGGTATAAGCTTCATATCGTTGTGGTCTATTGATATTTGCTCAAAAAAATTTGTTGCCAAAGGCTCCCATAGCAGCAAACCTGCGTACTCAGCCCCCATGTTATTCTTAAGGAGAATAATTAAATGCTCTGCCTCCCTTAATTATGAACATAAATGAATAAAAACTGGTATACAACTTCACCTAGTTAAGTTATATTGATATTGGTATAAAAACCCATTTTTTGTGTTCCTTGTTGCATCAAACCTGCATACTCAGTTCCAATGTTATTCTTATAGAGAATAATTAAAGTTGTATATCTCACTTATTTGTGAATATATTGTTATTAAACTTGGTAAGTACCTTTATGTAGCATTAAGACATTTATATCTCCATTGGAAATTCGCTGAGTATGCAGGTTTGCTGCGACGCGGGTATTAAGTTTTTTTTACGAGTTTGTGTTTTTCGCCAGTGACAGCATTTGATTGTCTTAGTTTTTTGTTAATTTGTTTGATTTTGATAAGCGTTCGGACGGATATGAATCTCCTTATAACTTCCTCTGGTATGCCATCACTAACTGAATAACTTTTCATCAATATATCGCGATTCCGTGTCTCGCCAAACCGCAGCGGTAGGCGACGGACGGTCAAGATGACGACGCGAGACAGATGTAAAGAGATAGTATAACATAATTTTCGTTCCTTTATTCTTTTGGTTCATTTTTAATACTCTAGAGAATCTTTTATTTAAGTAATGTAACAACACGGGATGCTTTTCCGGTACTGTCCTGGCCGGTCCAACAATAGTTATTAAATTACATATTCCTGCTGTCTAAGACGATTAAGTGTTAACAAAGTTTAACATTTTTACTTAATGTTTCGGGGTTTATTATACTAAAACACATTTTTCAAATAAATTTCATGCAAAAAAGATGACTGTTTTAAAATTGTAAGCGTATTTCAAACAGTGACTCTACATATATACATAATGATGATTCACGAAGACGCTGGAAATTAATACCACTATTGTGGTATTTTCTCTCAAGAAAAGCTAAATTACAATTAATACATTCGACCTACATGTTTTTTAGTTTGAAGTTTGCTGTAAAGATATGAGCAAACTATTTTGTTGCTATTGAAATATACTAAGGTATAGCCACCGTGTGCGACAACTAATGCGATCCACTGCCTCGCTGCCTCGCAGGGACTGGGGCTGAGCGTGCGCGGTCTGAAATTACTCAATACATTACACCTTCCTGTTCAAAAAGGAATTGCTCTGGCAACATCTGGGTTTCGTTGTTGTAAAATTTGATCCCTCTTCTAAAACTTTCTCATAGGTCGAAAATCTCTGACCAATAAATACGTGATTTGGTAGCCGACTAACTTTTTTATGTTTGGAAACAAATAACACAGTTTTCATTATATTATAGCTCACTCAAAGATTAATACAACGGAGATGTTTTTTCATCATGACCTGCCTTTGTTAATGCTTAACAACTGTACAAAATTCCAGAAATATTTGTCATGCCTAAGTTACTTAAATCGTGGGTTGATTGACGCTGCGTCTAACTGTAATTTGAATGCGCGCCACATTCTGCCCCCAAGATGACGTCATGCGCACAACGCTTCTAACTCGTCTGCGTGAATAGCACACCTTACTACTTACACCATGCCCCTATCACCCACGACACCCCTGTCACTGCATCTGCTGATCAGCAAAAGTCCTTTTCACTGCAGAAGGCAATGTGTCTATGACAGTTGTAGGTGTGTGGGGCCATTCACATATTACGTAACACTTTTTTTGTCATTTCAGACCATCCCTTTCCCCCATGTAAAGCACCATAACGCTTGTCCCCCCCTCACCCCCTATGTATGTGTTAGAGGTGTGCGAATAGTGAATTTTTAGTTCGGATCGGTTTCGGTTCGGATAGCTTAAGTTCGGAACGAATAGTAAGGGTTTTGGATCAGATAATTTTCGGATTCAGATATTTAGCCTACTTTACCCCGATCTCTAAAACTACCATACTTTTGAGTTGGAACTTAACATTTTCATTTTTCTTGCAAGATATAAATATTCAATCATTTTATTCAAAACATAAGTCGTCATTATTTTTACAAATGTAAAAATCAATTCAATTCTGAGTCTTCAATTTTGAGTAACTGAAGACTGTACTACACATAACCTCACCAGAAAACAGCATGTCTAATTGGAGGAGCAATATACCAACCTCTGTACATACTCGAGAATGTTATCTTCTCTGCAATGAAAAATATAAGAAATATCTTTACTGGGTTTATAGGTATAAGATAAGAGTATAGGTAATTTAATAACTTAACAGTAGGCCTAGGTTAGGCTACTCAAATCATGTAATGTCACCTTGACAATCATTAATCCTTGTCATTATGCTATAACACCTTAGCCTATTTGGGTGTAGGCCTAGTAAATAATCGGTATCACGAAACTGACACATACTTTCTCTCTTTTAGCCCAACTTTAATGAATAAATTACTTTTTATTGACTAAATATAGAATACAAAGAACGGTCGAATGTACAGAAAATCTTGTAAACAAGTTGTTTTAAAAAACATCCACCCAAATCCATGCTTTGGAGGCACTACACAATCCATTGCTACACTCGTGGTTTTAAGAGGGGAAATGCCCCCCTTTCCCCCCAGGGTTATTAAGGGGCAACATATTTCGAACATCCTCTGTTGGTCAATGCTAACTTGACAAGCATATCAAGTTTGAATGAAATTGATCAGTAAATAAGAGAGAAATAGTAATTTTTGTATTCCCCATAAGAATAACATTGGACAACGTACTGCGTTTACCGCAAAATGAAAATTTTTATTTTCTCCGAAACCAGCAATCGTAGAATAGTAATTCAAAATAATAAATTATTTAATTTTTTGAGCTCTTTTTAATGGCGAATAGTAATATTTTAATTTTATTATATTTATGCCTTTTTATGAAAAATCCAAAAAACTGAATTTTTGATGTTTTAAGTCCTGTAGAAGAATCAATAAATTATAATTTCGCTCTTATTTCCCACCTTGTTGGTTCAAGTATTAGCTTGTAGACTTCTACTTTAGTCTATGGCCTGTGGTTAGCACTGTAGAATTTGTCGCTGTGACACCAGTATCACGGTGTGATTGGTCGCAGGTCGGTGTGGGCCCTGACATGCTGCCTCTTACGGACAGCAACTCGCAGAACACTGACGAGAAAAGTTCCTCCAAGAAGTCAACTGGTGACTCTACTAAAAAACATAAGTCAAAGGTTAGTAAGACTCAAAAATACATCAATTTTTAATTTATGCTTAAAACCATAGTTTGAATCCTTAAAACCTTATTATTTACAAAAAGAAGCCAAAATAAATTTATAAGCGTTTAAAAAAATCTAGAAATCTTAATAATTTTTTACTGGGGGTTGGTAGCCTCAGTGAAACTTTTGTTTTCTAAGAAATTTGCTCGAGTGAATTTAGGAAAAAATATTGTAAAACTTACTTTTTACACTAGTTGCAGGCAATATGTTAGTAGATTTTGTCTTGTGAAGTTTAATGTACAGTGAGGGACAACGACGCTTTGGTAGTGCTGGTAAGGGACTCTTTCCTAATGACAGTTAATTATTAGGTTTGTGAAGAAAAGCCATTTAAATCTCAAAGGGTCGCCACAGATCTTGACGGATGAGTCGGTGCTACTAGCCATTCTGAAAACAAGGCTGTTTCAACGTCACTGATTACTTATTTTTCGTGCGTAGTGTTTAACTTGTATAAAACCTTACAATCGTTCACACGCTTCTGTGGACCTTATAGTCAGTGTGACGTCGAAACAGTATTTTTCCAGAATGGCTGGTAGCGCCGATTCATCCGTCAAAATCTGTGGCACCCTTATAAAAACCAATTCGCAACTTAATTTTCCTAAAAAAGTGGGACTGCCCATTATAAATACAGGGGGCCATCAGGCAGGGAATCTGCAGTCAAACTTGGGATATATACAAGTTCCCCGGCTGTTACGTGTGAAGTGCATGGCCACGCTAGCTAGGAGTGTAACCGTGCAATCAGCGAGGTACAGTTGGCACAACACTTATGTGCGGCGTGGAGCTCTTCCAGGCGCTGAGAAGATACCGCATTTTAATGATGACTCGGAGAGCTAGAGAAAACTTAAAGAAATCTAATATTGAGGATTACAGTGTATTGAGTGAAAAATTCATGTTCTAATAGACTTCTCTAAAAATATCTATGGTAAAGCAATTTTGGAAAAATAATCTAGTGATAAGAGTTGATAAAACTTTTGAATCAATTTTAAGCAGCCCCAAAGTACATTTGGAGACTTTAAATTGAAAACAAATTGAATTATAGAAGATAATTATGTCTTGAGTAAAGCTTTGGAGGAATAGCTTAAAGCAAAAGCAAATTTGGAAATACTGATTTGCAATGAAGGAGTTGGAACTGCAGTTGGTCTGTTGAAAGAAAATATAATTCAGAGTTACCGAAGTCACGATCTGACGAACTCAGTACGAAAACAGTTAGTTAGATGTAAGTGTTTGAAAACGGGAGGATATGCCTTATCTCCCGAAATGTAGGGGTGTGGATAGGGTAGTTTTAAACACTACAAGTGAAAGGTAAAGATAAAGTCCAAAAAATCAATAATAATTGTGACAATTTACTAAAGCAAATTTAAAAATAGCATTACCAGAGTTCTAGTGAATGTTTCTGTTTCCCAACTAGTTGTTAAAAATATTGTGTGACCCTCCACAGTGATGCAATTCAGAGATCCAATCGCTTCAGTCCCCTAAGACGATCCCGCGTATGAACCAGCCACACACTTTATGGTAAAAAATGAGATTCTGCAGACAAAATTCCAACAAACTTCGCCAATCCGAGTTGAGTCCCTTAGTAATAAACAACTCAACTAGCCAGAAAAGGACGATATCCGTAGTAAAAATCAGCCATGGAAGAAATGTATTCTTATTTTTAACAAACCGAGAGTGAAGCTTAATCTTGTGGTCTACGACTGTCGGACGTTTACGGGAAACGCATCCAGCAAGGCTTATGTTGTGTTGATCGCAGGGACCAATGATATTGATATTTGGGACTGGGACAACTTACACAGGGATTGAGGGACCTTCACACAAATTTAATTATTGTTGACAAACCAGGTCGTTATGATGGATGATTAGTCGGAGACATTTCCTGGTCACAATGCTGGGGTCATTCACTTGGTCTTTAAGGGATCCCTTCAATTTGGTAAACTAGTAACGTTATTAACCTTAACGATGTGATGATCAGTCAAGTTAGTAACGTCTAAGAGAAGTAATGCCAACCAAGCCTTATATCAGTCGCTGTGATGCTTTTGGTAGATCATTGGAAAATACATTCTAGGGCGTGACTAGCATAGATGGCAGGAAACAGGCATGCCGACCCAAATAAGTTTAAACAAAATAATTCCCATTCACGGGGAATCTGGGTTAAGTAACTATTTAAAATGTTACTGTAGGGATATCAATTGCAATAGCAAATTACTTGTAAATCAAAGCCAGTGCAAGAAATTACTGCACTTCCCCGGGATTCCACGCTTATTTCTCAGAAGGTAGAGGAAGAGGCGGTACTTGTAGGGAAAACTCATGTGTATTTGTACTTCTTATCTGCTGGGAGTGCTACCTGTGTGAAATTGGACTAGTTTGAAGGTCTCCTGCTTTGAAAACGTCATTAGAGCTGCAAGTAAAGCTGAGCAAGTCTTTAGCTTTGTACTTTAAGCTTTACTTTAGATTATTTTGTATCACAGAAGCATTAATAATTTTTTAAATTAAAGGAATTCTCTAAACGTCAAGTATGTTAGGAGTGAAGGAGATATTGAGTCAAGTAGATGGTAAATATTGTAGGAGGCAATTAAAAATGCTGGCATAATTGCATTACTTATATTGTAACAAAAATTAAATCATTAGGCCTAAATCATTGTCTAAGACGCCGACGCTACTAGAGCGTATCTTAAGACAAATATAAATGAATGATGAGTGTAGAATGGGTGAATGGCCTTGAGTAGTCTTGTTACTAAGACCGACTGATTCTTTAGCCAGGATCATTAATTAATATCTCAATGACCAGGCAGCTGACATATATAAATTGTATTGCAATACAAACCTAACAAGGTTACTGGAATTTAAATCACTCATTTCAGGTTTATTTATTTTTGATTTATTTTACAGATTAGTTTTTGATTCCCATCTGTAGACATATATAAATATAAAATAATTCCTGCTTTTTGTTCACTCACTTCCTGAAGTTTCTTAACCGATTTTGATAATTTTTTATTTAAAGGATAATTTCAAGTTCTAAGTCGCTGTTGAGCCAGAATTTCGATTTAGGCCCCATGGCTCTGCCCCACGGGACTTCCAAGTTCCCATGTTATACATTTGGAGGAGAGTTTTATTGAGTTTATGTCACGTGTTTTTTCTTAGTTCAATAAGCAGCTGTTGTAAGAATTATGTCCGTAGATTTTTGCAGGGGAGCAGCTTGTATTCATTGAGAATAAATTATTTTTACATATTTAGAGTCAATGCAACATATTACATTTTGACCTAAAAAGTATATTAAACAGTTCTTTTTTTGGAAACTAATACTGAAGATGCATATTAAATCGGTTGGTTAATTAATTTAGGGTGTTGAATACAATCAAATCTTCATATTCTCACGTGCATAAGTGCAACAAATTAACAGTGTCAACAATTAGTTATAGGCTTAACCTAAATCATTAGGGTTGCCAAACATAAGAAGTGTTGATGATTATTTGCATTTGTACTTATATTGAGCTGCAGTAGGTCATATAGTCCTAACAAATACATTCTATTGTGTTTCTGGGAAATACATAAATTGTGCGACACCTGACAACGGCTGGTATCTCTGATAGTGTCAATACAGTTGATAACTGTAGAGATGCAGTGCAGCAGTTTTCTCAACTGGTGTAGTGTACGTTTGTGTTCTATATTGTGATTATGTGGGTATTACATTCTTGGCTCTGCTTATCAGTATAATCATACATCAGACCATGTCAGATAGCACTGTGGGCTGCATGGATTTGTTTAACATCATATTTGTAAGTTTCCTATTCAGTTTTGTTATAAAATGTGTGCTGGATATAGTTTTAGAGTAAGTTTATTCAGTTCATTCTCACTAGTACCGTCTGTGTAATTGTGCTACAAATATTAAACAAAGATTTTGGATGCTTAGATTAAATTTTAAAACTTGAACTAAATTCATATTCTACTTATAAATATCTTAATATTCTAGCTCTAGCGTTATATTATTAGTATTTAATATATACTCTTAATATTCTAGCTCAAATATCTTCTTTTTTGAATTTTAAGTTTTGTTAAACATACGGTACCTTATCGTTAGTGGTTTAAATTTTACCACAAATTATTTTGCGCAAGCAAATCTTTGTTTTAGCGAATTTCCCCTATAGGGAAGAAGCTATTACCGTAGTCGGCATGGTAAGACCTAGGCCCGGGACCATGATAACTTTTCGTTTTGAGGTCCCCAGACCCCAAAAATACCATTCGTTCGAAACTGTATATATATATATATATATATATATATATATATATATGTGTCCGTGAGCACGATAACTCTCGTAAAAATTATCCGATTTTGATGAAATTTGGTATAAACGTGTAAAGCAACATTTATGACTTTAAGTTCGAAAACCAGCCAGATCGCTCTATCCGAAGGGGTATTTTGGGTGGGTTTTGTACCCCAAAAATGGGTTTTTTGAATTTTTTACATATAATTTTGGAAATAGTCAGATTTTATTTTTTCCCATTGGATTCAGCTTAAAAAAACACACAATTTGGTATTTTGATCATTTCTCTACGTCAATTGGTTACCGAGATATTGAAAGTGCTAAACACAGTACGTTGTCTAATGTTATTCTTATGGAGGAAAATAAAAATTTTATATTTCGCTTATTTATGAACATATACTGACGAAACTTGGTATACGGCTTTATCTGGTTGTGGACCATTGATATTTCCTCAAAAAAACAATTTTTTGACAAAGGCTCCCATAGCAGCAAACCTGCGTACTCAGCCCCATGTTATCCTTATGGAGAATAAGTAACGTGTTATCTCCCTTAATTATGAAAATAAATGAATGAAATTTGGTAAGTGACTTCACCTAGTTGAGTTATATTGATATAAGCATAAAACCCCATTTTTTTGTGTTCCTTGCTTCAGCAAACCTGCATACTCAGCCGCCATGTTATTCTTATGGAGAATAATTAAAATGTCATAAATTGTTTATTTATGAATGTATATTGATGAAACTTGGTATGTAGCTTTATATGGCATTAAGAAAAATATATATGCATTGGAAATTCGCTAAGTATGCAGGTTTGCTGCTAAGGGGGTATTTATTTTGTTTTGTTTTAGTAAATCTCACTTTGACTATGAAAATTAGCAATTTCTAAGAAAATGTGTCATAATTGTCAATATTTTTAAAATACTGTTTATATATTTAAGAATGTTTTAACCCAATGACGACTGAGTGCTGATGATATCTATTTTTGGTTTACCATCCAAAACCGTGGTTGATAATTATATTTACATTCATAACATTACAAGCGCTGTCTGCGTTCTGTCTCTGACATGTTGTGTAACCTGGTGGACGGAAATGGAATTACCGTGCCTAGCGTATAGGCTTTAAATTACTACCAGGTTCAACACATCAGTTTGTCTGCAAGTGTTTAGATTTTACTTAGCACTAATTAAATAACAATAAATGGAAATATAAAAGCTACGGCTAGATACATTTATAATTGGTTGGCGCTTAACCCATTGGCTCATACTCACGAGCTGGTCCCGCTCCTTAATTGTCATTTTTTAAACCTATGAATTGGAATAGAAAATTTGTGTTTTCAAATGGATTGTGTATTTTAATTAAAATATTGTTTTCTTTCAGTTTAAAGAACTGCATTGGCGCACACACACACAGTAGACAAAAGTAAAAAGTAGCAAAATCAGTATTGACCATGTGCAACTCACAAATAATTAACCGATCCCGTAAACTTCCAAGCAAGCCTGCAACCACTTATTTTACTTGGGCCCTCCCTCCAACGTTGCTACAGACCGGTTAACTCATCGAGAGTTGCACGACTGGTCAGTTTTGGTTGTGTGTGGGAATCAAACTCACAAAGTTTGTATCAACACCTGGCCAAGGTATTCCACGACAGCCAACTCGCCTACCATGACCAGTGGCCTAGCGGCATTATTTAGGTTTATAGTCAGTCTGCGCCCCTAGCGGAGAGAACCGTAGTTGCCTGCTGTCATTAGTTACAGGTTTTGCTACTAGAGTGCAGCACCAATCAAATCCCGTTATAGGCCATTGCAGTTTTCAGTTTGTATGGTATCTAAGAGAGTTCTAATAATTTTTGTCTAGAGAGTCAATACTTTCTGCGCTATAGTCTTATGCCATACTTAAAATATGAGTGGAAAAAAGCATAGAAGCTCATAACAACTCATAGCTTACATTATTAATTTAAAAAGCAGAAATATTACCCTAATAAGATTCAATAAGATTTATTGTAGCCATTACGCAATACAATTGTTGCAATAGGCATAGTCATGTACATCAACACATTAAACATATTATACAGTATTTTACAACAAATAAGTGTATAAGTGTATCACATAGAATCAATCAACTAAAATCCAGATCAGATAAGTTAATAGCTTCATCAGCTATAAGCAACACATTAAAGCAGTTTCCGTGTACATCCCATCTAAGCTTGCTCTGCCTATGAAAATACCCAGGAGCTTAGTTGCCATAAATAATAACAAGGCAACTTTTGACTAAAACAGTTTTATCAAATTTGTTTCTATTTTCTGTAAGGTTATTTGCTTCATTTGCTTTTAACGCAACATAATTAATCCTAAGATCTCTTTTTTATTGTAATCTACATCTACCTCAAAGAAAGTACTGTCAACAGTGTATAATATTACGTTATTGAATGAATACACATTAACTAATGCTGTTTACAGGTCGATCGTGCTATTATAACAATAATTGGCTTTAGGATGAAGTGTTGTGGTTCTCATACCAAGCAGTTTTTAAGACTAGATTTTTTTTATTTAAAACTGTGTCTTTTATGTTTTTCAGGTAGCTTCAAATAAATGTATTTCCACACTAGAAACACCATAACATTTAAGTTTACGTATTATTGAACCATGTCCATGTTCAGTGCTGTCAAAAGCTTTATATAGGTCAATCATTCGTGAACAAAGTCCAGGTTTTTTTCAAAAAACTTAAACTCTTCATCAGTTTTTGCAGTGGATCTTCATCCTCTCTGAGGTGTTTTTCAACATTAATTTTAGCTAATTTTGTAACACACTTAAAACTTAAGTATTACCTACTATTTTACTATCATATTTTTTATGAAAGAAAGAACTTTTTAATTGAGAAAATTTCCATGTAATTTGAGTTTATATGATTGTGGAGGGACAGCCTAAAAATTGTCATTAAATTTATTTGAATCTATGCTGGGTGAAGGATTTTTACTGCGTATCTATCCACCACAAACACGTTTTAAGAGTTTAAAATGTTAATGTGTTTAAAACATTAATAAGTCAATGAAATAACACAAATACAACCACTCCATCCCAAATCGGGCAGTAATATAAAACCTATGCGCTAGACAAGTTTGTTTTTGTCCACTAAGCTTCACCTTATGTCAAATACAGACAGAAAACAGGGTTTATCATGTTATCTTTGCATATACAACTATTTAGTATGGTTTTGTATAGTAATCGGATTTAGTGGAACAGTAGTTTTTTATGAACACAAAAAGCCAATATTAACAGCCCTCGGTTGTAAAAAGTATTCTTCTGTAATCTTTAAATTATCATTTAAACAATTTATCTGTTTTAACATATTTTTCTCTGATAACTAAATGAGATTCACTCAGATAGACTAAAGATTGAATTCTATAAAGGTGATGTTAGGGCTAAAATGTGTAGACAATACATTGTCATTCTAAAGAGTATTTATATGCACCCTTGTGCACGACCAAACATTGACATGTGGGTATCTGTGACACAGGACTCTGTGAAGCCGGAAGATCTGAGGTCCAGCAGCCAGTTTGCGGATCTGTTCGGCACGCCCATCAAGACGGCCAAGCTCTCCCCGACGACCACCGTCGCCAAGAAAACTGAGTCCAAGGTGCGACTGGCCTAGCAATTAACACAAATCTGGTTCAGCACCTCCTTAATTTCCAAGAGAAGTTTGCAACGAATAAAAGATGAAATTTTAACAACCATAACAAAAGCAGGATAAATATTTAAAAAAATATATTCTATCTAGTGACAATGTGTGGGCTAGTTAAATGAAAACCAGAACTGGTCATTTTTTTTCAAGGAAGTGAATTGTGTTGTGTGCAAAACATAACATCTTGAAGGATACTTTCATAGATAGACAATAGTTGAGGCAGATTGGAAGTCAAGCTTATCAAAATTCAGTTTTTGATAGCTTCTCTTCCCCTACTTTCCTATCTCTCCCCTCTACCACCCTGATGTTATGGATTGTTATCTCCATTCATGAATAGATAGTCATAAATAACTCAGACTTCCTGTCATTGATTTTCAGTTCTGTGATCACAATTCTTCCAAACACTTTAATTGAATTAGTGACTCACTTGCCATTATGAGTTGTATTGCGTAGGTTCAGAACCCTAATTGCAATATTGCCTATTACACAAATAGTCCTGTCCCTGAGTGATTCTGAAAAGGAGTAAATCTCACCCAATACACTGTATTATTTTACAATAGTTGAAAGAGGGACCAATTTGCATCCAGTAGAGTTAGTAGTAATTTTTAACATTTCCTGTACAAGTGCACCGAATTTGATATGTATAGCTGAAATACAAATCAAAACGAGATTGATTGGCAATAAAGTTATCACCCTAGAATTATAAGTGGCAGTTAATGTGTTAAGAGGTTGTTCAAGTGTTACTGGAACTTTACAATGAGTCAGAATAATAGATCTGACATTTGGATCAAGTTAAATTTTAATGTATACCACAAATGTTACCAATGCTAGTAAACAAATGTTTTCCTGGAACTTTACAATGAGTCAGAATAACAGGTCTAACATTTGGATCAAGTTAAATTTTAATGTATACCACAAATGTTACCAATGCTAGTAAACAGATGTTTTCCTGGAACTTAACAATGAGTCAGAATAACAGGTCTAACATTTGGATCAAGTTACATTTTAATGTATACCACAAATGTTACCAATGCTAGTAAACAAATGTTTTCCTGGAACTTTACAATGAGTCAGAATAACAGGTCTAACATTTGGATCAAGTTACATTTTAATGTATACCACAAATGTTACCAATGCTAGTAAACAAATGTTTTCATCAACAACAGCCTTAAAATCCTGATTTACATTTATAAATCATGAGTAAGCGTACTCAAATTGAAATTTCCAACTCATTTAGTTAAATTGATAAGATTTAAAAGTATTAAGGCCAAGAAAAGATACATACAGTAGAAATCCAATTATCTGAACCCCAATTATCCGAATATCCAATTATCCGAATCGATTTTGAGTGAAATAATAGAAATATAAAAATCAAGAAAATAACAGCGGGAGCGCGTGTAGCGATAATGCGCCGTGAGCGCTGAAATAAAAGCCCGCGCTGTTACCTTCCGGACGATATTTTCGCAGGGAACAATGAGTCATACCCCCTTCCCGCCGTGCTCATCATCAGTCCTTACTGTTCTTTCACCGAGATTATCGTTCGAAATGAGTACAAAACGTAAACGTGTTGTCCTTTCGCTAAGTGATAAACTCACTTTGCTCGAGATGTTCAAGTGAAATAACCAACATTGAACAGTGAAATACATACAGTATGTAGGCCTATTGAAAAGAGCAACTGTATATACTGTATTCAATTTAACTCCTGTAATTTAATTTTTATGACGTTTATTCTTGATACAGTTTGCTCACTTTCTGTTCACTACATTTATAATAACTTTGTCGATAAAATTCTGATTTTTATGTATGGTGATGTTTTTTGCTTAATTCCCGAGGTATACCTGATTATCCGAATTTCTGCATATCCGAATTGGTCCGATCCCCAATTAATTCGGATAATTGGAGTTCTACTGTAATCACAATCAATAAAAGAAAATTTGTCACTTGTTCAGCATTGCCAGTAAGATCAGAGCAAAGAACATGCTCCAACTACAGGAAGTAGTTCTGCTGAATAAGTGATCAGCTCAGATCGAGAACTTTAAAGACAATTCCTTTTCCTTTTACATTTTATTGGCCTATTAAATATCTCCAATGTCAGTATATCAGCTTAAGCTCCGCTATCTGTATGAAATTCCATTGGACAATGACTTAACCCATTGGCGTAGACATACGAGCTGGTCTCGGTCATTTTTTAAACCTATGAAATGGAGTATAAAATTGGTGTTTTCAAATGGATTAATTAAAATATTGTTTTATTTCAGTTTAGAGTCGCATTGGCACACACACAGAAATAAGTAGAAAGTAGCAAAATCAGTGTTGACCATTAACCATTACACTGTTTTTACTGATAAAATATTGGACAGTTTCCGTACAAATGACTACCGCCACATTGTTTGCAATGTATAAGTGAAGACTTTTAGGCTTATATTTGTGGGGCCTGTGTGAAGGATGACTCTGTAGACTTGAAGAACAAGCTACACTTTGCCCTTGTATGGGTCTATACTTGTTTGACTTCAGACCCACTGGTCTTCAAAGCATCAGGTGAAAAATTGGCTGGAAAAGTGTTGACCACACTGTGGGCAATAGATTTAGACTGAACTTTGAGTTGCTCTGGATAAACGTCCCCTAAGCTTATCACCATGAATACCACAAACTATTTGTCCTGTAAGACTTAAAATCAGAAGTATGTCTTAACATGAAGTTCAGTAACATGGGTATCAATTTACTCGTTATGTTGTTGTAAGAAAAACAACAATAGTGTTAGGCAAATTATGCCTTTCGAATGTTACATTGGCCTGTGGGGCAATATGTTCCTTATAATTTTTAAGAATGGATTCCAATTTATGATTTTCTTCTTTAATCTTAAAATAAATTCCAAGGCTTTATCACCAGTGATATATAGAAACAATACACACTTTTGCGTTTCCACAAGATCCTTACCCCCATTAGCAAATAGGTTAATTTCAAACTTCCTATGCCATTTCTTCCAGTGTGCTGCTAAACTACCAGTTATCCCCAATGGTGGAAGTTGTGAAATTAATGAGTGTTCTCATCCTCTATAATACTTGAAACATTCTCACCTTATTGTAGCATTTGAATTGTGATTTTAAATCAGTTATTTTACAAATTCAATATAGGTTCTGTCCAACAATTTTTGAAATAGAGAGTGAGCAGTGTAGTCTTTTATAAATTAGTCTACATAGAAGAAAACTACTAAGATAAAGATATTTACATCAAAAGTACAACACCACATCAGTTTGGATTACCAAATAGTCCAGTATACGTTTGTGTTAGATAAAACACTGTTAAATCACCATTTATGGCCCCTGTTTCGTAGTCCATTTATAATTTGCAGCCAATGTATGTTGCATGGGCCAGTTGTCATTTATGGTTGTCTTGTGGTTCAGTTATCATTCTCAGTTGCTATTACAATGGTCTGATTGTCATTTCCTTACAATATTATGCAGTCCAGTTTAGTGATGTGGGCCGGGTAAATACCCAGCGGGTAGGTAAATAAAAAATGGGTATTTACCCAGGTACTTACCTCAAGCCCCGGGTAAATACCCAAAACGTGGGTATTTATGATTTTTATAAAATTTTGGGGATTTTTACTATGTTCATTGAAATTCCCATGCTATAAGGATTATAAAATTATCATATTTGAAGAGTATAACATGGTTAAAACAAGTTCTGACTAAGATGGAGGTAAATACCCAGGACGGAGTACTTACTACTTTCATGGGCTTTTGGAGTGTTTAATATATTTAATTATAATGCGCATGTCAAAAGAACATATACATTTATGGTTCACACTTGCTGAAAAGTCAGGGGAAAAGTTGGGAAAATGCCAAAAGTCAGGGAAAATGTTTAATATTTTATACAAGTCAAGGATATTTTTTATTTAACTGTTAAGGCAAAAGCAGCACTGTGTGAAAATCAAAACTTTTAGGTAGATTTGGTTTAATTGGTTTTGATGGTGCATAGAAGAGGAAGTGAACTATATCTCTTAAGGCAAACATGTATTGGACAATAGCAAATTGTAAAAATAAAAAGTAGAGAGTAGACAGATGTAGGAAAGGTGGAGGCCAGTAAAAAAAATCTACTACTGTAAAAAAATTGCGCATTCCGAGTCGCGAGTCATATTATAGAATGTCTCGTATTTAACCATTTTTTCATAGTTTGGCGGCGGTGTGGTTTGTAGGCTTGACAGGTCTTTACAAAAAATTGCCATGTTATTATTTATGTATTGGAAAAATAATTAATAAATGTAATCAAAAAATCCTCAAATTGTATACATTGATACTAACAAGGGTAGTAAGGGTGGATAAGAATCACATTGGTGTTTTGTTTTTATGTAAAATATCATAAATACCCAAAATACCAGGGTATTTATAATTTAGGGTATTTCCCCGAGTTTTAAATACCCGGGTATTTTACATCACTAGTCCAGTTGCCATTTACAGCAAATATAAACAGTTATATTTACAGACAATATGGCTGCTATTGTACAGTCCGGTTGTTATATGCAGTCGATGTTAGGCAGTCCGGTTGTAATATATCACTCGGTATAGTTGTTGGTGATAAAGTACAAAGCCTTAAATAACAAAAAGTCAAGCTAAATGATTTATTTGGGGAAAACAGCCCTTAGTTTATTACACATTCTCCTACTCCTGTTATCAAGAATTTGCAATTTGTTCTTGATAAATTCAGATTGGTCCCCGGAAACCTTTATTCTCTGTTGTAGTCTTTGTGTGTATTGTTTCAATATTTAAAGTGTTAGACCTCATGCGGATCTTCGTGAAGCCTGGTTGTTATTGGTAAAAGTGGTTTAAACCGGTTTTTTTAGGGTGGGGGTGAGCGATTGACTTCTGTTCTTAGTCTGTTGACTAAAAATCGCTTGTGAGAATCATCTGTTACGTGCCTAACCAAAAACATTGCAACCGCGAAGTGATTGTTATGCACATATCTTAGGTTAAGACTGTTCCACACATCTTGCGAACAGGCTTGAACATTCGGCCGAAGTTATGCACATATCTTAGGTTAAGACTGTTCTACACATCTTGCGAACAGGCTTGAACATTCGGCCGAACATCCTCCCGAATGTTCACTGAACATTCCGTCCCGTATTCTTGCTACCAGTACACTATGGCCCAACAAAGGTGAACTAAGGCGAGCGCGATAGTGTACTCAGTGTGCTCACGTATGTTCGGGATAGTTCGCCTCACTATAATTTGTGTTCACCTGTGCTTCGTTTTTTGTCAGGTTTTGGCACGAATGAAAGGAGACGAGCGGAAGCGAATGGACGAGCATGGTATTGGGCGAACGTGTACTTGATTAGTTCGTTGTACACATTCGGCTGATTTGGTGCAAGTCTCGTTGTCGCGACTCGTTCCGAAGATTCAGCGGGACATTCGAGAGAATCATTCAGTGACAGTGTACTGGTACAAAAAAGTTCGTGCAGCTCTCACACTTCTCGCGACTACTCTGAACATTCGGAGTCCGGCCGAATGATTGGGCGTATTCGCGAGAAGTGTGGGACAGCCTTTATTGACTAGGCCTAACACAAATTATTTTCATTTACCTTCAACCTAGCGAGTTCACTGTGTCCACATGTTTAAACATTAGTTTTGTAGGAAAACATATTTAAATTACAAATAAACAATCAGCAAAAGCAAATAAACTTTTTTAAGAGTAAAATTCAAACTAATTGTACAAGAACAAGTATTCCGCTTACAACAGTGAAACAGTTAAATGGCTTGTGTTAACGATTCCATTTGAAAAGAAAACCAAGAAACCTAATGTAATCATTTAGAACTTGTTAAGACATAATTTAAAATACAATACTCAAAAACATAAGGAGTGTATTATCAATTATGGTTTGAACACCATCCTCGTGTTAATAAAGACTGCCATAAAAACTTATTACTCTACGTTCACCCAGTAAAACACATTTAATATACAGAGTAGCCAAATGTTTTTCGCAGAGATAGTATTATGTCACATGGTATTGTGAACTTCCCCTCCAACGCTGATGCCCCCCACTCTTCTGCTGGTACCCCTATTCAGGCTTCACAAAGATCCGCACGAGGTCTAAAGTTCAAGTATTAAAACCATATTAGTTTATTTATTCAAAATTGGTTTTTCAGGTATCTTCAAAATCTTCAAAACACAGTCCACACAAAGAAAAAGAAAAGGAAAGCAGTAAGAAAGACACTATGATCCCGAGCTCAAACAAAGAAAAAGACAGAGAAAGAAGCAAGGACAAGGAGAAGAAACCTGATAAGTCATTGAAGCGACCTCCGTCTCCCTCTGTAGCCCCTCAGCCAGCCAAGACTCTCAAAGAAGAGCCGAAGAAAACCAGTTTCGAAGAGACCAAAGAGAAGGAGAAGATAAAGTCATCCTCTAGTGACGTCAGTAAGAGTGAGAAGAAAGAGAAGAAAAAGGATAAAAAGAGCAGAGATGAAAAGGATAAGAAAGACAGGCATAAAGATTCTGAGAGTAAAAAGGAAATTCCTTTGTCAGCCCCACCAGTTTCCCAACTCCCACCTCCTGTTGAAAGGGAGAAAGAAAAGGTGATTGAAAAATTTGAAAAACTCAAAACAGAATTTAAGGAATTAGTAAAGGAAAATATAAAAAAATCACCAAAACACAACAAAGAAGAAAAACTAAAAGAAAAAATTGATAAAGATAAGACAGAATCTGTCGAGAAGCAAAGGCATAAACATAAGAAAAAAGAGAAAAATAAAAAGGAAGATAAAGAGTTAAAAGAAAAGGATAAATCGGCTAAGAAAGTTGAAAAAATTCAGCCGGCTGTTCCAGTTCCTAAAGACCCTTCCCCTCCTCCCCAACCCCCTCCTGCCAAGGTGAGGCCACGATCTCCTAGTCCGAAGATGAGTAAAAACCCTCTGAGTGCGCTCATGTCGGAACTGCCTCCTTCCGACAAGGGTTCAGACTCTGACTCCTCGGCGGAGGAAGACGCTACTAGTGTAGACAAGGTGAAGACTATCCCATCCTCCCCCCCTCCCGCACCCACACCACCGATCGCCCGGACGCCGGAGCGAGTGAAGGAAGAGAAGACACACAAGGAGAAGGTGAAGAAGAAAGAGAAGAAAAGTTCCTCAAAAGACGAAGACGGGCCTAAAAAGAAGAAGAGGAAGAGTAAAGAGAAAGAAGAAGCGGTGCCAGAAAAAATAGCCAAACCCAAAATGGAAGAGGAGCACAAACCATTGAGGGAAGAGGCTGTGGAGGAGGAGGTAGAGGACCGACTGTCGGACACGTCGCGGCTGGGGTCGCCACCACGGGAGGACCAGGAGGTGTCGCGGTCACAGTCACGGTCGCGGTCGCGGTCGCGGTCTCGGTCTCGGTCACGGTCACCACCCACCAAGTTCACGGAAGAGTACGTGCTGCAGCTGAAAGACCTCCAGCAGAAGATCATGACCCTAGAGGACAACGCCGAGCTGCAGAGGGTGGTGCAGGTTATCGCAGAGACTGGCCAGTACGAGATCACCAAGAAGACCTTCGACTTCGACCTCTGTGCCCTGGACAAGACTACGGTCAAACGGTTACAGGACTTGTTCTTCGCCGCCTCGTGACCGTGAACAGTCTACCGCTATTTGTATCATAATTCGTTGTAGACGAGAATTTGTTTTGTTTTTGTTTTGTCTTTATGTTATTTTTGTTGTAAATTTTTTTATCGATCGTTTTTATTTCGCGTGCAGCATTTACATTCGCACGGACCTGTTTTATACTTTGATACGACGAGCCATATAACATAAAAAATACCTTATACATAATTTATAATAGAGTCGTATATGAAATCATATTTTTTATGTTTTTAGATGCAATAATTTTCAGACTCGGTCGTTTATGTAAATTTGTTATATACATAATATCGCGTGTGAGTGTTTATTTTATCAAAGATTTTAAAATAAGATTTAATTTTGTTAACGTCATTTGTAACATATACGTATAAGTTTTATTATTTAAGAATAAATTGGCCTAAAGTATTTAAGTGTAGAAGGCGTAATGAATTATTTTGTATTGATTTTAAGGGTTGAATTAAAGCTTTAAAGTGTGTTCGACACTCGCTCAGACATAATATTTTTTGTAATTTTTATTCGTCTTAAGAGATGGGTTCTACCTCAAATTCGAGCAGCTTTTATTTTTGGATTGTTAGTTTTTTCTCAAAATCAGTATTTATTAGAATTATCTCGATTTGTTTTCAGTAATTATTGTTTAAAAATTGTATGTATTTTATATTTTCAATAAATCATCGCATGAAAAATATTTATACAAATGATTTTATCTCGTGTTTTGTAATTGTAAAAGCGTTCAAGGTGAAATTTTTGTTCTTGTTTCATAACAAAATTACTTAATTAAACATGTCTTTTCACTGAATAACTTATCTTATTACCTTTTGTTGAATAAGTCTCCTCATAACCATGAAAATTACTCATATTTTATAGATTTCCTTTTATATGATTTTTTTATTTATTTTGTGTATTATAATAATTTGGATGATTTTTGAACTAAAATATGGTGTGAATGTATGGATGGAGTGATCTACAATTCAAATATGGTTAACGAACCCCCCTCTCCCCCCTTATATATAGTTAACCGTGGCAAAATTGCAAGAGAATCATTTGAATAATTTTCAACATGTGGAATTGAAAATGGTGATATTAGGAATGCATTTATTTGATGTCAAATACAAAGCTCATGTAGTTAAGATACTAGCTACCATCTAGTTTGTACTTGGGGCAGTGGCGGCTCTTCTATACGAGCAGCCTACAATTTTGAAATCTTTTGTCAGGCCTATTTTTCATACGTTAGAGAAATCAAAACCGGTGTTTACAAAATTCTGTCTGCAAAATAGGGCCAGATTTTGTTTGCTTATCACGGGAAAACGGCTTTACCGAATTTGATAAAATCCTATTCAAATTATTCTGTGTAGTTGTGGGAAAGATTTAAGCTATTTCAAATCCCCATATATAATTATTTCTTTGCCCTATTCATAGCTTTAACATTATACTTATGGGGATTGAGTTGTATGATCACCAGGGTAACAGTAAGTAAATACCCCCGTCACAGCAAACCTGCGTATTCAGCGAATTTACAATGCAAAATACCCTAGGGGTGTGTGAGCAGTGATTTTTTTAACCGAGTCGAGTCGAATCGAGTAGTGCCAACTATTTTCGAGTTTCGAGTATTTTCGAGCGAGTGTTTGCCATCAGTTGCTAGTTTAAAATAGTAATAGTAATAGTAATAGGATATGGATACAACCCTAGATTTGATGATCTAAACATGGTTTCTAACTAATACATGAGTAACAATACAACGTTTTTGCCAGTACAATCAAACTGGATTACGTATTGACAAACAAAACGCGGTTTGACATTCGTTTCCAGCCGATAAAACACGGTCCGATCATCATTTGGCCAAGATCACCTGGTCCAGACATCGCTAGTAATCAATATTAAATATCTAAATCGTTAGCTGCGGCCAATATTGAGAGGCCCAGTTGCCACTTTTTCCTATATTATGTATACAGTCGTCATTTTCGGCCTTTATTGTGATCCAGTCGTAATTTTCGGCCGATGTTATGCTTGGATGCATCTAGTGGTACGGCATAGTTTATTGTTTTATTTTATGTAGTTTTAAGTCTCAGTAATTATTCTTCTGTCGTTCTAATTGTCATTTTGTGTAAATATTATTTGGTTAGATTTATTGAAGCTCCTACCTATATTATAATGCCATTACTTAGGTACACTTGATTCAATTGAATAGTCAACAAGTTTTGATAAAATTTCAGTTTGTTTTTAATTTAATAATAAAACAAAAAATATTTGTGTCATTTGTGATATTAGTAGTAGTAAGTTACTAGGTTTTTTAATTTGCTGATAGCAAATTTGGTCATTGCAAGGTTTACGACAAGTCCTACTTTTACAAGCTTTTTACTATTAATTAAAACCCTATCCAGAGAGTGTCAAAATGGTTATTTTGCATTGTACTTAAGTGTCAACACTGTTATTTTGCATAGGACCAAAGTTAATGAAATAGGATTTCTCAAAAATATTTGACATCCAAAAGATTTACATAAAGTTTTTAAAGGCCATGAAATAGAATCTTGAAGACAGAGACACAACTACATCCATGCACTAAACCCTTTTTTACCTCTAAAGCCATATTGTCGGGCAAACTAATGGTCCAAAAGTTCATAGATCTTGGAGCAGGCCCAATCCCAATAACGCTGCCGTCCCAAGCCAAATTTGTGGCCACTGCTTTAGCCAGTTTTGTGCTGCCCTCTCCCCAATAGATTCCTTTCCAAATATATGTTTTAAACACATTCACACAGCTGTAAATAAGTATATTGCTATATTTTCATAAAACTCAAATCAAATTAATGGCTACAAATTTTAAAACAACATAATTTATGCACAACGTAGTCTGCAAGGTTAAAGAACCCTATTTAAAGGCATGGAAGAGTAATGAGTACCTTTTGATAAGACACCGTACCCAGTTCATGGTGCTTATTATTTAGTTCACGGTTTGTTGAATGAGACAAAAATATTATTTCACTGTTTTAATAATATACTTTCTAAATTTTATAACTGCAGTTAATGGTTCAGGATTTTCTAATTTTGATCTGAGTAACATATTGCCAGGGGCGGCCCGTCAGTTTTTCAGCGCCCGTGCAAAGACCAAATTTTACGCCCCCCACCATAATCCAAAACCTCCCTACCCCATAGTTCTGAGATAGACTGACACATGCGCGCCTCTCTCCCTTATTCGGCTGAAGTGGGCCCAAGCGCCCTAAACAGCCACAGTGGGCCAGGGACTTTCCCGCTCACTGGAATTTCACGAAACGAACTAATCTCTTCCTCGCTTGTTGTTGCGTTTGCGATGTTTCTGGTTCCGTGCTAAGCTAATCACCTGAAATGACAAGCAATGGAACACATTCAGATAAGAGACTTGTGTAGTTCAAAATCTTGATTTCATATATTATCGTCCTGGAAATGTATCCCGTTTCCGATCTTCCGCGCCACTAAACTTTTTGCCATAAAAAAATTAAAAACCTCAAATAACTAAAAAATCTAAAATTTTAAAACAACAAATGTGCACACTTGTAATTCACGTATCACAATACACTGTGTATCATAAAACAATTATGTGTTTCTTTAAGAGAAATAATAATGAAAACAAACCCTTAAAACTAAGCAGGAACGGTGAAGTACATACTGATAACAGTACATCTGTTCTGAGCGTGGGAAAGATTTCGTCCAGGTCCAGGGGAACCAAAACAATATTCAAAACGCTGATCAAAACCGACCGCGATTCTGACGGTTCGTGGAATCTGTGAGGCTGAAGTTTGCAATGGATAGGCTACAGCAAAGTTTGTTGTTGAGTTATTTTTGTTTTTGAAAAAAAACTAATGATTTCTGAATATAATATTTGTTTAATGATTTTAATGTATAACACGTTTTTCAGTTATACTGACTATATCTTCGAGTATTTAATCTTTAAGGTTGTGTGTAGCTATAAAGCTTATTTTGAATTTTTTTTATTCTATGATATATTGAATCTTATCTTCTAAAAGTGTTTGGATCAATTAAGTTTAACACCAATGACTCTAAAAACTCAAGTTGGGTGTAAACATGGTTTTTTTCGATAGTACTATACTGTGATACACTGTCGCAACTTATTTAAAGTAATGCCAATTAGTAAGAAATACAGATGATTAGTCAATTAACCACGACCAGAGCTCAAATAATCTGTAATGAGGAAAAGTATATGTTTGATTCTTAACATTTCCGACTAAATCTTCAATGCTCCGAAATGACTAAGTTAACAAGTAAGAACTTGTTTGAAATGGTTACTAAACAGACGGAACGATAAACTATATTTTTCAAAGTAAACTAAACGAGTTAACCTTACAAGTAACGATGTAAGGGGGCGCCAGAATCTGAGGAGGGTGCGTCATATTTCCCCCTTATTTCATATTATACTAAACTCAAATAGATCAAATCCCTATTCAATACTCTCCAGCCTCCAAACCATATCTTTCCTCATCTATAGGAACTAGTTTTAAAAAAAATCGGCGTGGGCGGATTAAAACGATTAGTTGCATTGTGTTACTTTATATTTTAACATTGCAAATTTCTTGCATCGTACTGCGAGTTTTATTCAAACTCTCAATACCACTCAGAATGCCCTGAAGTTGTCACAAACCGATAGAGGTCAAAACAGCTGCTCGTTTTTCGTTTTGGAATAGAGGGGAGCAGAAGTTGTATTATCTGATATGTAAATTTAATGTTTAAGTATGATGAAGGTGCAAAACATGGTGAATGTTCATAACTTTCTTTCAAATATTGCCTTTCAACAACTTATAATAATAATATACAACAATTTACAAAATCAGTTTGGTTTTTATATATTTTCAAATTCTTTACGTTAGCGCGACGGCCTATGCCGCCCAACCCGCACCAGGTGGTGTACTGACATGGGGGGGGGGGCGTAGGGGGCGGTTCGCCCCAGGCCCCGCTTTGGCATAGGCCCCCAAATTTTGAAAAATGTTCGAAAGTCTGAGCGAGTATTTTCCGCCGATCTCCGGAGAATCGCTACGGATCTTCTGTCATACTTTGGGCCGTTATTACGTAGTAAAGTCGTCATTTTTGGACAGTATTTTGTTTTCCGTCGACGTTTGTAGCTGATATTACGGGGCAAGGACGTTAATTCCAGATTATTTCATATGTAATGTCTTCAGTTACGGTCGATAAAACGTGGTTCGGTCGCCATCCACACAGTTAGGTAGTTTTTTATGTCCGATTCATGTGTAATACATAATGTTATGTCTCGTAATTTTCGGCCGATTATACGTGGTGCGATCGTCTTTGGCGGCCGTTTACTACGTGATTTGGCAGGTCGCGATCGTCCAAAGATTGGCGGGAAATACTCGCTCAAACTTTGGAGTATTTTTCAAAACTTTGAGTTCATTTGACTATTTAAATACTCAAATTTTTGAGTATTCGCACGCCCCTAATCATCGTACACATATACATGAATAGGCTTTCCTCTTCAACCCCTACTGTATATATAGCCCCTAACAAATATATCCGCCACCCCAGGCTCCCAACTCAAAGCCGCCTTTAAAGGCGGCTATACCCAACTACGACGGCCGCATTCCACGACCCGTTATGAGCGCCGAGCGCCGCCCCCCCAAAAGCGCCGCGCCCCGCGCGCCCCGTGCTGGAGCACGGCTCGCACTGCCCTAGAGCCAGTACTGCATATTGCCATTAATTTAAGTGTTAACATTGCTACAGTTTCCACCATCTAAAATTTGCTGTCTTTGGCAGTGCACAGGCTGTCTAGCCTCAGGGACATCATATTAAATTTTTCTTGGTTTAAATTAAATCTTGAAAAACCCCACCTAATTCCTATTGCTTATGACGTAAGAAAAACATTTTAATAATTACATTCAATGAAATTGCGATGTTATACAATTATAAAAGTTTCTACAAGTACATACGTATCGTACAATTATCTTGCACCAATTGCAATTAACTCTGAGGATGTTTGAACTTAATCTGCAGGGATATAATCAGCCGTTGATTACTGGAGCGGCTAGAACTGTGCAAACTGCTGGTCCCAGGGGATCGTAGCTCATTGGCCGCACCTGCTCCTTGCTGCCCCATCACCCACTTCCTCTGTGCCCACTCTTCCATCACAACTTTTCAAACTGGTAAAATTTTGATGTACTCAGGGCTTTTCAGTTTTTACAAGACCTGGTAATTTGAATTAAGGTGCACATATTTCGCTACTACTTGTGCATCTTTTATACAGGCATAAATATGGTTTAAAATGGCAAATTATTTTTGTTCTTTGTAATATGTTTTACATGTTATTCAAATGAAATTTATGCATGTGATGTGTTAATATATACTAGAAGTATGCTCAAATATTTCCGTAACTACTGGATCAGCTAACTCAGAAAATGAATGAATATCAAACAAATAGTCTTGATCCATTAGACTCTATAGAATTGGTTTGGTCCATTTTCAGTCTTTTTTAACACAACAATAAATATGTTTATAAAATCTGAATGTTTATAATGGAATACTGATTCAATGAGGCTAGACAATTCTGCATTAAAACATCCCTTAGATATTATAAATATCTTTTTTATTAGCATATTACTTGTTGTTATTACTTACGGGATGTAATAAAAGACGTCTTACAACACTTAAGATATATTTACACTTATACTGATTCACATACAGACGGTAAACATATATAAAAGATGGTACTAGGCTATCGATTTCGACCAGTCACATCAGTCATCATCAGGCCAATGAGAGGACTGACAGAATCAAAATGACGTCTGACGGATACTACAATCAACAACAAGTCTCTTCATCCCACCAGCCATAAGACCGCTGCATTTAGATCGATGTTATATAGAGCCTACAAGATTCCTCTAAATGAAGATAACAGAAGAAGAGAAATAACAACTATAAAGGCGATTGCTCGAGCCAACGGATTCAACCCGAGAATAATAGACGAAATTGGAGCGAAAATACATAGGAAAATAAAGAACAAGAAAAACTGCGTAGAATAACAACGTTAGACGGAAGAAAAGAAATATCAAGCAATTTTGCAACATTCAGCTTCACGGGAACTAAGATACAAAAGGTCGCAAATCTATTCAAGAAATATGGAGTTAATATAGCCTACAGAACGCAAAACACCATGAACAAAATACTAAATCCCAAGATAGAAGATTGTAACAAATTCGACATGGCCGGCGTTTATAAAATTAATTGTAACAACTGTGATCACTTTTATATTGGTCAAACTGTTAATTGTATTAAAAGATTTAAGAACCATATATCAGCTTGGAAGAACAGAAAACCAGAAAGATCAAACGTAGCGAAACATCTTTTAGAAAATGGCCACACCATAGGGAAAATAGAAGAAAACCTCAGCATCCTCAAGAGTTGTAGAAAAGGAAATGAAATGAATGCATGGGAAGAATTGTTTACTTTTAAAGAAAAATGTAAAAATAGAGATAAATTGATTAACGAACAAGTTAACTTCGACTCTGGTGGCACATTTAGGAACCTGTATCCGGAACTTCTGGTAGCCAATAGGATATAAGCAAGGACGCCATTTTGATTCTGTCAGTCCTCTCATTGGCCTGATGATGACTGGTGTGACTGGTCGAAATCGATAGCCTAGTACCATCTTTTATATATGTTTACCGTCTGTATGTGAATCAGTATAAGTGTAAATATATCATAAGTGTTGTAAGATGTCTTTTATTACATCCCGTAAATATTATAAATATCCCCTTAAAATAGCAAAATATTTTCCCGTTTTTTAGTTTTTTTACACGCACGTGAACACAAACAGACAAATGGCCACTGAACTTTCAATAAATTGTAATACCATGCTTATTTATTTAAGAATATAGTTTTTTGAACCATAGTAATTTCAAAACTCAACTTATTATATCAAAGGTACGAACGTTTTGACCAATAATATGCTTGCTTGACAATAGTATGTTGCTTGGGTAGTTAATTATATATATTAGCGAATTTCCCCTATAGGGAAGAAGCTATTACCGTAGGTGGCATGGTAAGACTTAAGCCCGAGACCATGATAACTTTTCGTTTTGAGGTCCCCAGACCCCAAAAACACCATTCGTTCGAAACTGTATATATATATATATATATATATGTGTCCGTTACCGCAATAACTTTTGAAAGAAACACCTGATTTTGATGAAATTTGGCACAAATGTGGAGAGTAGCATTTATGACTTTAAGTTCGAAAACCAGATCGATCGCACTATGGGAAAAGGGTTTTATGGGGGTTTACAATTTTCCAAAAATCAGTTTTTTGCAAATTTGACCCCAAAATGTTAAAAACACTCAATTTTGGTTATAGCCATTTTATAGATCTTAAAAAACAAATAATTTAGTATCCGGAATCATTAACCTAGGTTAAGTGGTTGCGGAGAAAATCCAAAAAAATTTGTCCCATGTTAATCTTATGGGAAAAAGGTTTTTACATTTTTCTCAGATAGTTTTACTGAAAACTTCACATTTCTGTGTATTAATGTGTTTAGCTCAAGAAAACAAACATTTTGGTGTTTTAATCGTTGTTCTACGTCCAACCGTTGCAGAGATATTCAAATTGCTAAACACAGTACGTTGTCCAATGTTATCCTTATGGAGAATAAATAAAATTCTATATCTCGATTATTTATGAATGTATATTGATGAAACTTGGTATGTGGCTTCAACTAGTTGTGGTATATTGATATTAGCACAAAAAACAAGTTTTTTGTTGATAGTCCCCGTAGCAGCAAACCTGCATACTCGGCCCCCATGTTATTCATATGGAGAATAAGTAAAGTTGTATATCTCCCTTAATTATGAACCTACATTAAGAGAACTTGGTATGTAGCTTCACCTGGTTCAGTTGTATTGATAATTGCAAAAAAAGCACATTACTTATCTTCCTCGTTGCAGCAAACCTGCATCCTCAACCCTAATGTTATTCTTATGGAGAATAAATAAAATGTCAAAATAAAATGTAAAATAATATATCACTTATTTATGGATATATTTTTGTGAAACCTTGGTAAATAGCTCTATGTAGTAGTGAGTCACATATATATGCATTGGAAATTCGCTGAGTACGCAGGTTTGCTGCGACGGGGTTATTTTTATCTGTAAATTCGCTGACTATACACAGTTTGCTATGGAGGTATTAATAAATATCATAAACTGACAAAGTAACACAGCTGGTAGAAGTACATACAAAATAATAGGGCGCAATATCTGCAAACTAGTGGAAAAACTAATAACTTCCTCACATTACAGGAGAACGTTGTTTTTACGTATAAAAAATGGTAATAGTTTTTTATTCTAAAAATATCAAAAACCTTTGATAGATTGTTTGAACTTATTTTAACCGGAATGCACTTTACTTATCATCATATATATTTTAAAAAATTGCCAAAACTTTGGCCAGTCCGTCAGATTCTTTGGCTTTCCACTGGGCCCATTTACATGATTATTTTGTTAACTGATAGGTTTGCAAATAAACATATTATAAATCTGAAATTATTTTCTATAATTTTAAAACAAATTTATATTTAACGCGATGGCTGTTGCGGACCCCGATCGTTTTTTTTTCTCAACATAGAAACTTATGCAAATTTCTTGTTTAAACATGTTTGCAGCAGCAAAAGTGTTAAAAGCTGTTTCTATAACAATAATTTTGCTTTGTATGTTGCCTTACGGAGTTTATATAGTTTACAAAACAATTATATTATTATGTTTTTATTTTTTTTAAATTGTGTGATATTTCAGCCGTTAACTTGATGTGGAGTGGAACAATTATTTACATAAATACAACCCATGGGAAGATATGTATAAACTGCTATAATATTTTAACTTGATTTGACAATACTCAGACCTTCAAATTTCAACATTGACTGATGCTGCAGAGCAGCACGGTTTCTCTATTATAATCATAAAACATATAGATATCGTTGTTCTTATTGTAGATATGATAATTTGAAGGTAGTTTTTTGTCACTGCGAAACAATATTTTATTAGTATCTCACACTTAACTAACGGTAATATTTGTCTAGTGCTTTCTTTACCTTATAGAAATTGTACAAATTTTAAATGTAAATTTATTAAAAAACAGTTAAACAAAGATGATCCAAGACAATGGCGTGTAGTGGCTACGTGTAACCACCTATTCAGAGTAAACTACTGAACGTAGAGAGGCCAGGATGGTGTCAATATATTTCCCCTAGGCCAAGGACGATGAAAAATATGATATCCTAAACTTACTCAGTAATAAAATTGTAATTGGCAAAACACACTTTTTTTTTGGAAATTTTTCATCATTTTGTTTACCGTACCATGTGTCCAATTCTCTGCATTCACTTTCTTTTCCACAGCTGAGTTGTAAGATTGTTTCGTAAACATACAGACAACTAATGTGACTTTAGACCATGAATACATACAGACTTTTAGGAAGAAAACTGTCACGATATTAGCTTCAACCTGTTTGGATGCAAAAGAAAAACTTTTTTTCATATAATTTTTAAATGCAGCTGTGGAGCAAAACAATTTGTTGATATGTAAACTTATAGGTGGTTATTGTTTGTAAATCCTCCTATTTCATAATAGCTTGTAGTGGCGACCTGAAACCACCTACTCAGAGTAAACTACTGAACAAAGAGATGTGGTTGGTGTCAAAAGATTCCCCTTAGCCCAAGGTTGATGGAAAACATACGATATCCTAAATTTACTCAGTTGTAAGTTGCAATTGTCAACAAACTCTGCTTTTTTTGGCCATTTTTCATCAGTTTTGATAATTTTGTTTAACGTGCCATGTGTTCCTTCCTTTGGATTGCTCCCCCCTGGATGGCCGCGCGAGCGACATGCGTATTGCTCCCCCTGGCTGTGCTAGAATGCTTGTTTTTGTGAATTTCTTAGGGGCTTCAGTAAAGAGGGACTACACGGTTGTGTAATTTAACACACAAACATGACTAAAATGGATGAAGATGTTCCTAAAATCTTCTTGTAAATCGACTAGAAAAAGTTTTAAGTCTAACCCCTAAGACGGTCGGACCTGAGGATGACCCGAGCCCCCGAGTCAAAGTTATCCCTTTCGTACCTCCGTCTTGGCCTGACCCATTGCCTGGTTGGACCTGAAGATGACCCGAGCCCCCAACTTAAAGTTATCCCTTTTCTACCTCCGTCTTGGCCTGACCCATTGCCTGGTAACATTTCTCTACTTATATTTTACTTTTAGATACACTAAGTATTTCTACAAGTATCATTGGGTTCATTTATTTGTGAAGTTCCAATAACAAAAATCAATTACACAAATAGATAAAAAGCTATTATGCTACGCATAAAATGTAAATGTATTAACCTTCCATTTAGTTTTATATTCAGATTTCACATCTAAATTCAGAAGGAGATAAGGAAACTTTGAAACTTTAACTACAGGAAATCACGTTGAGTAGTTCAAACGGTCATTACAGTTAGCACAACAATTTTAAGCTACTATTACCTCATTGAAAACTATCTTAAAATTCAGTTATGAATATAACCAGCACCCCGATCCCAGCGTGCTACATTTTTAAGTCATAACCTACTTAGATTTACAATGACCTCTGTTAGTTATAAACAGGCTAATATTACGTGTTAATTATTTACCTGACTTATTTGTTCTTGAATTGTGTTCGTTCATGTAATACATTATTTGCAAACAAATATGCTATATAAATAATGTACTCTTAAAAAAGAACCACAAAGGACTGGGATTTGATTACAAAACTATTCTAGTTTTCTAGTTACTTTATAATACACAGATAGTATTGTTATATTTTTCGTTATAACAAGTAGATTGTAGAAGTTAAATTGTTCTGGTAATTTATTGACACACATTGTCATATACCAAGCATTTATTTGAAGACCCATTTATGTTCATTGGATTTTAAATATTGCCATTTCAGAAGCAGAAATAATACAAAATTTAATAAAAAAAATGAATGCTTAATTTGATCCAATTCCACAGACTTGCTAACATCTTATGGTGTTGTTAGTGAAATGAGAAATACCATAGAAAACAAGCGTTTTACTTGTTTGTATTACAGGGTTTAGGGGTTTAGTGACCCAGTTATAAGAAATGAAAACAAAATTTTACTTTTGCAAGTTGTTTGCTAATAATTGTTAAAACAAACTAAAAGGGTTGATAATTCCTGATCAAAACCTAGTTTAGATTTAAAACAATTCTTAATTAAAACAATTTGCATATGTCCAATTATATATTAACAAATAGTCCCATAGAATGTTCTACAAATAACAAACAAAAAATGTTCTATTTATAGACAAATAGGTAGGTGAAAAATAATCAGGGGAAAAGGAATTGTGTCTTAAACTCAGGTTCAAAATAATCCCCGGTTTAGTTTAAACTCGAGTTGGGGAAAGTGGTCCCTAATATTAAAAAAGGACAATATCAAAGTGTTTTAGTCTTTGCTTGTAAGCCAATCTTACACTACTTGCGAATAAAACCCCAATATTTAGTCGAACATTCGTCATTGTTTATTAACCGTGTAAATATTCGGTATTCGGTGTTCATGCAGCTCCCAATCTATTCGTGAGTACGCCGAGCACTAGGTATTTGGCCGTATTCGCGGGTAGAGAGGGACAGGCTCTAACTAGGGGTGCAGACATGTTTAAAACTTTATTAAACGTCTAACATACAGCAAATTCATCAAACTTACAATTCTCATACATTTTACTATAAAATAAAGTTAGACGCCCAAATAGATGTTCGTCTATTCTACAGCAATGACTCTGGAACAACAATTTTAATTATTAATAAACGTGCCATATATTTGCAACATATGTTCATAATTTAGAACCTAAATGAGCTTTGTTAAATAAAACATAGTAAAGGCTTTTTTGTCTTATTGATTATCACAACTTTGGTGTTAAAAGAAATGTAAAATATTGCGGATAATATAAGATAATGTGTCATCTCTCCATTGTAACCAGTTTTCACTTTTTATTCCAAGGTTCAAATGTCCAAAAAAACCGAACAGAATATTATCTTTGTAAAATAAATAAACATGCTATCTACAGTTTCGTGGTATTATTTGTATTCTTGTAGTTTCATTACAAAACTACATTCACCTACATTTCAATTTAACATTAGGATAACATACAACATAATTAAACCACCATCCAATTAACGATGAAACGTAAGACTAATTATTGATTTAAATAGGGGTTCATACGATTTAATAGTGAAATCTATCTACCTGATCTAGGTCACTTATCTAAAGTGCTGGGCTCACATACCCTTGAGGAATCGTAAAATACCCTAATCTCTGTCAGTTGAAGCTCTTAACTAAATTAATTCCCAGGAAACATCATGACGTTGTATAACGGAAAACGCTGCCTCAAACCTCTCTGTTAAATAATCCTAAGTGTTGACAATGCAACAGTTTTAGACGACCACCAGTACGAGTACCGGACAGTGAACTGTTTAAGACGACCACCAGTACGAGTACAGGACAGTGAACTGTTTTAGACGACCACTAGAGACGAGTACCGGACAGTGAACTGTTTTAGACGACCACCAGTACGAGTACCGGACAGTGAACTGTTTTAGACGACCACCAGTACGAGTACCGGACAGTGAACTGTTTTAGACGACCACCAGAGACGAGTACCGGACAGTGAACTGTTTTAGACGGCCACCAGAGACGAGTACCGGACAGTGAACTGTTTTAGACGACCACCAGAGACGAGTACCGGACAGTGAACTGTTTTAGACGACCACCAGTACGAGTACCGGACAGTGAACTGTTTTAGACGACCACCAGAGACGAGTACCGGACAGTGAACTGTTTTAGACGACCACCAGAGACAAGTACCGGACAGTGAACTGTTTTAGACGACCACCAGTACGAGTACCGGACAGTGAACTGTTTTAGACGACCACCAGTACGAGTACCGGACAGTGAACTGTTTTAGACGACCACCAGAGACGAGTACCGGACAGTGAACTGTTTTAGACGGCCACCAGAGACGAGTACCGGACAGTGAACTGTTTTAGACGACCACCAGAGACGAGTACCGGACAGTGAACTGTTTTAGACGACCACCAGTACGAGTACTGGACAGTGAACTGTTTTAGACGACCACCAGTACGAGTACCGGACAGTGAACTGTTTTAGACGACCTTCAGTACGAGTACCGGACAGTGAACTGTTTTAGACGACCACCAGTACGAGTACTGGACAGTGAACTGTTTTAGACGACCACCAGAGACGAGTACCGGACAGTGAACTGTTTTAGACGACCACCAGAGACGAGTACCGGACAGTGAACTGTTTTAGACGACCACCAGAGACAAGTACCGGACAGTGAACTGTTTTAGACGACCACCAGTACGAGTACCGGACAGTGAACTGTTTTAGACGACCACCAGTACGAGTACCGGACAGTGAACTGTTTTAGACGACCACCAGTACGAGTACCGGACAGTGAACTGTTTTAGACGACCACCAGTACGAGTACCGGACAGTGAACTGTTTTAGACGACCACCAGTACGAGTACCGGACAGTGAACTGTTTTAGACGACCACCAGTACGAGTACCGGACAGTGAACTGTTTTAGACGACCACCAGTACGAGTACCAGACAGTGAACTGTTTTAGACGACCACCAGTACGAGTACCGGACACTGAACTGTTTTAGACGACCACCAGTACGATTACCGGACAGTGAACTGTTTTAGACGACCACCAGTACGAGTACCGGACAGTGAACTGTTTTAGACGACCACCAGTACGAGTACCGGACAGTGAACTGTTTTAGACGACCACCAGTACGAGTACCGGACAGTGAACTGTTTTAGACGACCACCAGTACGAGTACCGGACAGTGAACTGTTTTAGACGACCACCAGAGACGAGTACCGGACAGTGAACTGTTTTAGACGACCACCAGTACGAGTACCGGACAGTGAACTGTTTTAGACGACCACCAGTACGAGTACAGGACAGTGAACTGTTTTAGACGACCACTAGAGACGAGTACCGGACAGTGAACTGTTTTAGACGACCACCAGAGACAAGTACCGGACAGTGAACTGTTTTAGACGACCACCAGTACGAGTACCGGACAGTGAACTGTTTTAGACGACCACCAGTACGAGTACCGGACAGTGAACTGTTTTAGACGACCACCAGAGACGAGTACCGGACAGTGAACTGTTTTAGACGGCCACCAGAGACGAGTACCGGACAGTGAACTGTTTTAGACGACCACCAGAGACGAGTACCGGACAGTGAACTGTTTTAGACGACCACCAGTACGAGTACTGGACAGTGAACTGTTTTAGACGACCACCAGAGACGAGTACCGGACAGTGAACTGTTTTAGACGACCACCAGTACGAGTACCGGACAGTGAACTGTTTTAGACGACCTTCAGTACGAGTACCGGACAGTGAACTGTTTTAGACGACCACCAGTACGAGTACTGGACAGTGAACTGTTTTAGACGACCACCAGAGACGAGTACCGGACAGTGAACTGTTTTAGACGACCACCAGAGACGAGTACCGGACAGTGAACTGTTTTAGACGACCACCAGAGACAAGTACCGGACAGTGAACTGTTTTAGACGACCACCAGTACGAGTACCGGACAGTGAACTGTTTTAGACGACCACCAGTACGAGTACCGGACAGTGAACTGTTTTAGACGACCACCAGTACGAGTACCGGACAGTGAACTGTTTTAGACGACCACCAGTACGAGTACCGGACAGTGAACTGTTTTAGACGACCACCAGTACGAGTACCGGACAGTGAACTGTTTTAGACGACCACCAGTACGAGTACCGGACAGTGAACTGTTTTAGACGACCACCAGTACGAGTACCGGACAGTGAACTGTTTTAGACGACCACCAGTACGAGTACCGGACAGTGAACTGTTTTAGACGACCACCAGTACGAGTACCGGACAGTGAACTGTTTTAGACGACCACCAGAGACGAGTACCGGACAGTGAACTGTTTTAGACGACCACCAGTACGAGTACCGGACAGTGAACTGTTTTAGACGACCACCAGTACGAGTACCGGACAGTGAACTGTTTTAGACGACCACCAGTACGAGTACCGGGCAGTGAACTGTTTTCAATGCTTTTTATAAATTAAATGTACATTTTCAGTGTACTTTTATAAATTGATACAATTTTAGAGAATGAATTAACACTCTACAGTTTTGATAAGAGATCGGTGAGAGCCGAAACTATAGTCGGCAAATTGCAGTACAAGGAATTGCGGAGGTCACAGTATGTTAACCTGTTTATAGAAATTTATGCATCTTTTGCCATTATCATTATTAATATTTCTTTATCAGCATAATACCAAAATATGTCTTCAACTAAGATTGGAAAATCAGCTTTTTCCCAAGCAATAGTAAACTAAGAGGGAATTTCCATATCTCTTTTTCTTATCGAAAACAACCAGGCCTACTTCGAAGTGGAATAACATTGGCTCACTGAATATATAAACCGACCAAGGTTTCTTTTTTGCATTATTGCATGAACTGTCTTGGTCCAGGGATTATTTTTTTATATAAGTTTTTTAAACAAATTTTCAAAGGTTTTAGCTTTATAAATTTTGACAACACAAAATTTAACGTGATAGAAATATTAATCTTGCCCTAAAAATTGTCGTTCTAAAGAATGTTGACAATATTTGTTGGCAAAGCCGGTGTAAGCGCAACTTTAATTTTACAATGTGCTGCATTCGCTGATGAACTATCTTGGTTGGTAATCCGATGATTAAATACCCCCGTCGCAGCAAACCTGCGTACTCAGTGAATTTCCAATGAATATATATGTCTTAATATTACATTAAGCCTCTTACCAGAATTCATGAGAAATACATTCATAAAAAGCGATATTAAAAATATTCATTATTCTCCATAAGAATAACATTAGGGATGAGTACGCAGGTTTGCTGGAAAAAGGAACAAAAAATAATGGATTTGGGGAATATGGGTAGCTTAAGGAAAAACAAAGAATTAAAATTAAAGTGAATTCACATAGATGGAGGATCAGGGAATTTATTGAAATTCCCAAAAGAAAGGAAAAAAACAAAACACATATTGCATTGACAGGAAAGGTGATTTATTTATTAAATTAGATGCGGTTAATATAGGAACAAGAGACAAGTATATTCAAAACAAAACGGATATAAATATTATACAAAACTTGGTGTGCACACAAAATTAATCTAAAGGTCTCAACCACTCACCAACACTGTCCACGTTCAAGTTCATATTTCACTCGCGTTGTAGATTGTCCAATTCACATAATTCCGTTCTGTTTTGATCAAAAGTTTGATATAATGTGAAAGATTTGTATTCAGGGAACCAAAATTATATTAATAAACTCATGTTGACATTGTTTTAAAACAAAAACAAATGAAACAATAAAATAAAAACAGATGATAAAATCAAAATAAGAAAAGTCAGATGGTACAAGTTGTGCAAAACAAAGGAATATATTATTAGACAGGATGGATTTAAAATGTGATTACTCCACTCTCTGTTTGTACGCAACATAACCGGCCCCCTTGAAGTGTCATCACTTCAACAAATTCACACGGTTGGTAAAGCGAATAATTTGACAACTGGTCGTACAAGTGTTCCTGTTGCAGTCTGGATTTTTGCAACTCGAATGACTCCATCGGTTCCTGGATAAACTTGAATGATGCGTGCGAGTGGCCAGTTTAATGGGCTAGATGGTGAATGTACCAGAACAAGGTCACCAATCTTCAAATTTACATTATTGGTTGTCCATTTGGATCGTTGTTGGAGTGTATGCAAGTATTCGAGGCTCCATCTGCGCCAGATTTGTTGGAAGAATTGTTGAGCCAATTGCCAATGTTTCAAGCGATTAGAAGGAATTTCAGTAAAATCTTGTTCTGGAATAGAAATAAGCGGAGCACCAATTAAAAAATGACCCGGTGTTAATGCAGAGACATCGTTGGGATCATGAGACAACGGTGTCAGAGGTCTTGAATTTAACATAGCTTGTATACGCACAGTTAGAGTGATAAATTCTGGGAGGGATAAAACTGTGTTACCCATTACTCGGTTTAAATGGTGTTTGGCACCTTTGATAGCACTTTCCCACAATCCACCTTGGTGTGGAGCAGCGGGCGGATTGAAGTGGAATTTAATTCCGTGATTAGTGACAAAATGATGAATTTGATGATGTGATTGGGCATTGTGTATAGTTGATCTTACTATATTGCGAAGTAATGTATTTGCTCCAATAAAGTTTGTACCGCAATCTGAGTATATCTCAGTACATAGCCCTCTTCGAGATATAAATCTTGTGAGAGCTGCAATGAAGGCGTCTGTTGTTAAGTCCGTGACTACTTCAATGTGTACGGCTTTAGTTACCATACATACAAAAATGCATATGTACACCTTGATTTGTTTCACAAAGCGCAGGTTTACCACTTTAACGTTATACGGCCCACCGAAGTCGATTCCTGTAGACAAGAAGGGTCTGGCAGGGTTTATGCGGCATGAAGGTAGTTCACCCATTAAAGGTGTGATGTTTCTTGGACGATGCTTAAAACATGTTATGCATTTGTAGATTCGAGAACGAATTACGTTCCGAGCGCAAAGAATCCATACATGTTTTGCAAGCAATGATTGGACCAATTGTGGACCGGCATGAAGATATTTTATATGGTGATGGTCGATAATTATATCAACAACATGATGACACTTAGGCAATAAAATGGGGTATCGTGTGTCATAAGGAAGTGAAGAATGATTAAGTCGTCCTCCAACACGGATTAGATTGTTTGAATCGAGGAAAGGATTTAGTCGTTGAACACGTTTTGAACAATTCTGCTGTTTTGACAACAATTTTAATTCTTCTGCAAACGTTGTGCGCTGAACCAAAGCAAATATTTTCAGTTCAGCTTCTTGAAGTTCGTTAGTTACAAGATATCCTTGGCAACGTGATGAAGTACGACAGTTATGAACAAATCGCAATATAAAAGCCATAACGCGTTTCAGTTTAGTCCATGATGACAATTTTGTTAATAACGACCATTCTTCTTGTGGAGTGGCTGTTAAAACAGTGAGTGGGGTTTCTTTAAGCTCATGTGAATGGTCAAGTGAGATAGGAATGAACTTAGGTGTCGGCCAATTACATGAAGGGTAAGTAAGCCAAGCAGGACCGTTCCACCATAGGTGATGGTTGGTCAATTGTGACACGAGTAGTCCACGTGAAGCACAATCAGCAGGGTTGTCTTCTGAAGAAATATGTTTCCACGATTCGGTTGGAACGAGTTCTTGCGTTTGCGACACACGATTGGCAACATAGGTCTTTAACCGGTATGGCGGGGTTTGAAGCCAAGTTAATGCTTTGGTTGAGTCGCACCATAAATGGATGTTTGTTGTCGATAATTTATCCGAAAATATGGATTTACAATGAGCTACAAGTTGGGCTAATAAGTGTGCTGCGCATAATTCCAAGCGCGGTATTGTGACACGTTTTAGTAGAGATACTCGACTGTTTGCTGTTATAAGCTTAATAGATACATCATGATTAGGAGATTCACATCTTAAATAAACTACTGCAGCGTATCCAGCTTCTGAAGCATCGCAAAACCCATGCAATTGAATGTTGCATGACAATGAAAAATTTAATGACCGAGGTATCGAAATGTTCGTCAACCATTTGATGTTATCGGTAAAGGAGTACCATTGTGAACGGAGATCAAGAGGCAAAGGCGTGTCCCACGATAATCCTTTAGTCCAGATTAGCTGCATAAAGCATTTTGCAAGCATGATAAAGGGTACGAGAAATACACATGGATCATAAATTTGTGCGATTGTGCTTAAGACAATTCGTTTAGTGGGAAATTTACAAGTATTAGGAATTTGAACATTGTATGAAAAGGCGTCAGTAGTAGGAGACCATTGAAGACCTAATACATTGAAATGAGGTGTATCATCAGAGCTCTGAAGAAACTTGGGGGATTCCAAATGATTTTCAGGCAAATGACCTAATAAATTAGGCGAGTTTGAAACCCATTTTCGTAATTCAAAACATCCACGATTCAAGAGTGAAATAAGTTGCTGTTGTAGCATTATAGCTTCTGTTTCAGTATCAGCACCAGTGATGATATCGTCTACGTAAGTATGGTTAAGCAAAACACGGGCAGCATCCGGAAATTCTTGTCCTTCGTCATTAGCTAATTGATGTAACGTTCGAATGGCAAGGTAGGGGGAACTATTCATACCATACGTAACGGTGTTCAGCTTAAAGATAGACGCAGGTTGGTCAGATTGTGTTCGCCACAATATTAATTGGAAATTTCGATCGTCTGAGTGGACCGAAATTTGGCGGTACATTTGTCGGATGTCGCAACAAAATACAACCTTGTGACTACGAAAATGCATGAGCAAGTCGCAAATGTTGTTTTGTAGTTTGGGCCCAGTTAACAAGATTCCGTTAAGAGAATTTCCGGAACTAGTTTTGCAACTAGCATCGAACACAGTCCTCAATTTAGTAGTGCTACTACTTTCCTTAAGTACTCCATGATGGGGAAGAAAGTAATGCGGGTGTGAGAGGTTTATGTCATTACATTCTGACATATGGCCTAGAGACAAATATTCATCCATAAAATCATAATATAGTTGAGCAAAGCGGTTATTGGACTTGAACTTGCGTTCCATCGCATATAGGCGCAATTCCGCAGCAGTTTTCGATTCACCTAGAACAGTACTAGAGTCCTTAAATGGAAGACGCACTATGTAACGTCCGTTGGCATCGCGAGTATGTGTCTCAATAAAGTGTAGATTACATAATTCTTCCTCATGTGTTTTAATTGAACGTGTGGGAGGCTCTTCTTGGATCCAAAACCGTTGTATCGATGTATGAAGATCAGCCTCACTAATCGAATGGAGACACACGTTGAGTGTAGTAGGTGGTAACGAAGTGGAAGGCTTGGATTGAGTCGGCATGCACGGAGCAGTGCCCATGAGAACATATCCGAAATGAGTGCCCATAACATATGGCATATTGTGACCAAGAGAGAATTGCTCTTGAGTGAACAATTGAGGAAAGAGTGAGCCACCAATGACAACATCGATGCGGCTGGGTATGTGAAATGTAGGATCAGCGAGAGTGAATGATCTAGATTGTTTCAATAAGTCGTTTGAAAGAGGTACGCGAGGAAGATCAACCGTTAGTTTGTCAAGGACTAATGTGGGTTGATTAGTGGCTATGATTTGCCCAGACAACGTTTTCAGATCGACAAAGATTTGTCCTCTGTTACTAGTTACATGATTATCAATTCCAGAGAGTTGAATATCAGATTTGTGTCGTCTAGTATTGAGGGTTGAGGCAGCGTGTTCAGTGATAAGATTGCACATGCTTCCAGAATCAAGAAGCGCACGAAACACGTGTGAGTTTCCGTCAGATGAGCTGAGTTGTACTAATAAGGTACCTAGTAACACTGTAGTATTAATATTTGATGAAGGGGGACTATTTTGTGAGGTAAGTACCGGTATGATAGATTCTGATTTAGAGGTAGAATCTCGAACGGAACCATTTGACGATTTCTTAGAAAACAAATTGTTTCCGACATTGGAATAATTTTCTCTACTATGAGTCGTATCCACATTGAAATGTAACAAAGTGTGATGGCGTTTGTTACAAAGTTTGCATGATGATTGTGATTTACATGATTTAACGTCATGAGTTCCTAGACATGAAACACATTTACGGTGCTGTTTGACCAATTGAAAACGTTCTTGAGGTGTTTTAGTTTTGAAGGCAGGGCAAGCATAGATCTTATGGGAAATCTGGTTACACGCGAAACAAGGTGTTTGTGAGTGTTCATTATGGTCAGTTTGCGGAGAGAAATGAGTGGCTACCATGTTAACAGGTTTCTTTGAATCAAATTTATTGCGATTAATAGATTTGGAGTAGCTAGAAGATGAACAAGTTGCCATTGTCTGAATACCTTGTGACAACGTCGCATCTTCCAGGTGGTTGCATTCGGTAGTCAAGAAATCAATTATTTCTTTAGTAGTAGGCAACGTGTGCTTAGGTAACGATAAAGTTGCACGAAAAGATTCTAATTTAGTGCGAAGTTCCACATCCATTTTCCGTAATAATGTCGCTACCATCAAAGGGTCCGAATTTAATACTTCGCATTTGAGAGCAACCAAAGCTTGAGTATTTTCATGAAAGGTATTGACAAACTGACGAATGCCAGATGTGTGTGAGCTAGTAATTCGAGGTAAATCCAACAAATTGTTAAGATGGATCAGTTGTAAACGACGATCATTATGATACCGATCCCTTAGTAAATTGTACGCAACTGTGTAATTAGGTGCGGTGAGATTAAGGCTACGTATCAAGTTGAGTGGTTCTTCACCCAATGCGCTTAAAAGATATTGAAATTTCATCACGTCGGATAGTGAGTCGTTGTGATGTATTGTCGCATCGAATAAGTTGACAAATGAAGTCCAAGACGTCAATTCACCGACAAACTTAGGGAGTTCAAACTTAGGTAACCGTACTTGTGAATGCGCAGTGGATAATGATCCGTTATTGATATCACCGTTAGTTTGCGATTCATTAACTGGAATCAAAGCTTCAATATGGCTCAAGATGTGAATGTATAGATCGTTAATTTCATCTTGATCTGTAGATAAAGATTCATGAGATAAAGCATCTTCACCCGAAACCGTTAGAACTCGTTGTAGATTCAATTCAAAATCATTTTTTTTTCTTTTGAAGTTCGCTCATGTAAGCATTTAGGGTTTTAAGCTGGACAACGGATAGTGGTTCAGTTTGCACAAACAGATTGTCAATTGAAACCTTAATATTAGACAACCGTGTTTTTGTTAAGGCAGTAAGCCGTTTGTATGTCTCGGCTTTGAAATCAGTATTTCTTGGAGGCACCATAATGAATAATAGTACAAATAAATATAGTTGAATAAAACTTATGATGGATAATCAAATATCAGTTTCCACAAGTTCTTTAGTATGTTTTGGATGCGTAACAGAGAGCGGTATAGACACATAGGAAAATTGAAATAAAGGAATCTATAAAGTGAACTATTGTATTTCCAAATCGCTTTGATACTATCTAGGCCCGTCAGGACCAAAAAATGGGGAATATGGGTAGCTTAAGGAAAAACAAAGAATTAAAATTAAAGTGAATTCACATAGATGGAGGACCAGGGAATTTATTGAAATTCCCAAAAGAAAGGAAAAAACTAAACACATATTGCATTGACAGGAAAGGTGATTTATTTATTAAATTAGATGCGGTTAATATAGGAACAAGAGACAAGTATATTCAAAACAAAACGGATATAAATATTATACAAAACTTGGTGTGCACACAAAATTAATCTAAAGGTTGCAACTACTCACCAACACTGTCCACGTTCAAGTTCATATTTCACTCGCGTTGTAGATTGTCCAATTCACATAATTCCGTTCTGTTTTGATCAGAAGTTTGATATAATGTGAAAGATTTGTATTCAGGGAACCAAAATTATATTAATAAACTCATGTTGACATTGTTTTAAAACAAAAACAAATGAAACAATAAAATAAAAACAGATGATAAAATCAAAATAAGAAAAGTCAGATGGTACAAGTTGTGCAAAACAAAGGAATATATTATTAGACAGGATGGATTTAAAATGTGATTACTCCACTCTCTGTTTGTACGCAACAGGATTTTTATACAATATCAATAGAATTCATCTAAGGCAAGTCACATACCAAGTTTCATCCATATACATTCATAAATAAGCGATAAATAACATTTTTATTATTCTCCATAAGAATAACATGGGGACCGAGTATGTAGGGTTGCTGCTTCGGGAACCATAGGCGAAAAATTGTTTTTTTGTTCAAACATCAACAAACCACAACCAGATGAAGCGATATACCAAGTTTCGTCAGTTTATGTTCATTAATAACCGAGATATAAAATTTGTCTTTTTCTCCATAAGAATAACATTGGACAACGTACTGTGTTTAGCACTTCTAATATCTCAGTAACCAATTGACGTAGAGCAATGAAAAAAATACCAAATTGTTTGTTTTTTTAAGCTGAATTCAATGGTATAAATTAAAATTTGATTTAAATAAAAATTACATGTGAAAACCCCAAAAAACCCATTTTTGGGGTACAAAACCCCCCAAAAACCCCCCTTTGGATGGTGCGATTTGTCTGGTTTTCGAACTCGTTCAAATAAATGGTACTTTACATATTTGTACCAAATTTTATTAAGATCGGACTTTTTTTACGAGAGTTATCGTGCTTACGGACATATATATATATATATATATATATATATATATATATAAATAAATAAATAAATATACATATATATATATATATATATATATATATATATATATATATATATATATAGATATATAAAAATTTGAACGAATAGTGTTTTTGGCATCTGGGGACCTCAAAACGAAAAGTTATCATGGTCTCGGGCTTAAGTCTTACCATGAGACCTACGGTAATAGCTTCTTCCCTATAGGGGAAATTCGCTAAAACCACTCGATCGTTATTTCTATGACGTAAACATTCGTGCTTCAAAAATATTTACGTTATGGCTATAGTTGGCGATGAATAGGTCTGTGAAGGTACTGAAAGTGAGTTCCGATTCAAATTCAAATGTATTTATTGCCACTAAACAAAATAACTTGCGTTGGCATTCGTCATTTCAAACATTTTTTTATACTAGGCTAAACATATTTCTTGTCAAAATAATCCTTTGTTCAGGAGTACAGTTAAAGAATGCGTGCAACCTGATTTATGACTGCAGATGTAAATCAACTGCTTATAAAGTTTGCTATAAAAGGTATGAGATGAGGTGAATCTTTATTATTTCAACACGAAGGACAAAGTGAATAATTTATTATTTGATAGAATAATATTAGTACTAAAAGGACACAACCATAAGTAACAATGAAGGAAAATAAGGAGCAAGTAGTAGGTGATTGCAACCGAAGAAATTAATTTCTGTTAAATTATGTTTTGGAGATGGAATTGTTTTCCTTATCAATTCTACCGCAAAGTCACTTGACACATGCATGACAAACTCAGTCAGAATATATGCATTTATAAGTAAGGTTTAAATTCTATTCTGTCCTCTGAACGTCCCTGGACAAATTACTGCATTGTGTACTTTCAATTCCTGTACAGCTTCTTCATAATTTCATTTCATCATCTGATTCTTCTTTTAGGCTATATATATTTTACTGTATATAGATTTTCATAATTTATCTTATATAATAAGCAGGATGAATAAAATACGTCTTGCAAAACTATAAAGTCTATTTACACTTATACTGTACTTACATACAAGACGGTGAAATATACACAAGAGATGGTACAAGGCGATCGATTTCAACCAGTTACACCAGTCATCATCAGGCCCAATCAGAAGATGACAGAAACAAGATGGCGAACAGCTTATATACTATTGGCTAACGGAAGTTCCGGAAACAAGTTGCGATAAGTAGCCTACAAGATCCCATCAAGTGAAACGCAGAAGAAAAGAAATAGCTATAATCAAATCTATAGCTCGAGCCAATGGATACCACTCATTAATGAAATGGAGGCGAAGATATTGAAGAAGATGAAGAATCAAGAATGGCTCCGAAATATGACAACTCTAAGCAACGAACGGGAGAAGGAGAGTACGAGATATGTTGCATTTAACTTCACTGGCGATAAAACACAGAATATTGCAAATCGATTTAAGAAGTATGGAGTATCCGTAGCCTTCAAGACACAAAACACCATGAGTAAAATTCTGTATCCGAACATAGAAGATTGTGATAAGTTTGATAAGCCCGGTGTATATAAAATCAGTTGTAATGATTGTGATAATTTGTATGTTGGTCAAACTGTTAATTATTAAAAAAGATACAAGAATCATGTTTTGGCATGGAAGAACCGAAAACCGGAAAGATCGAATGTCACATAACACCTCCTGGAAAATGGCCACTCATTGGGAACGATTGAAGCCAATTTTAATATTCTCCATATTTGTAAGAAAGGAATGAATGATTGGGAAGAATTATTTGTTTTTAAGGAAAAATGTAAGGATAGGGATAAATTGATCAATGAACAGGGAAACTTTGACTCTGGTGGTACTTATCCCAACTTGTTTCCGGAACTTCCTTTAGCCAATAGTATATAAGCTGTTCGCCATCTTGTTTCTGTCATATTCCGTTTGGGCCTGATGATGACTGGTGTAACTGGTTGAAATCGATCGCCTTGTACCATCTTTTGTGTATATTTCACCGTCTTGTATGTAAGTACAGTATAAGTGTAAATATACTTTATAGTGTTGTAAGACGTATTTTATCTATCCTGCTTAGTTGTAACAACACGTATCATGCTAATAAATAAATTACTTATATAATACTCCAAAATGAGCTTAAGGTTCAAATTGCAAGTCATAGAATACATCAAAATCAGCGAACGTAATAACTGCTTGATCGAGGTTTGGCGTAAGTATCCAATCCAGGTTTCGTTTTTTACCTTAGCAAGTTAAACAACAAATCACAGCAAAGAGTTACCATCTGATCTTTATTAAATTTGAACAAATTTCTTTAATTCACTAAACTTCTGAGTCTTTAAACAATAGTATTAAAAAATAAACCTTTTTGGGTATAATTGTGGGTTTGTGCTTCATAAATAGCATATTAAGCATTGAAAACTAAAGTCAAAAGTTATGATCAAAATAATGTTTAAAGAGGTATTTTTTAGAATGTTTTTCAAAAGTGCACATGTAAATTTGATTTTATATCAGCTTTGTGAAAATCTATTTTGTAAGAGAGATGATACCAGTTAGCTTAAGTACGTGTAAGACAATCTTCCGGTGACTGCACTTTAATATGTACTAGAGACCGCCCAATGGTTGAAATACGACAAAATTGTTATGGCTACATAGAATAATTCTTCGGTTACACATTCTCTATTGTGTTTTAATGATCTCAAAATCAACCTTGGGTTGCCATTTCAGATGTACTTTTATTTACATTATGCCTGAAACATTTGATTTTGCTGTTTTGATAGCATTTGTTATATCAACAGATGTCAAATAAAGAATTATTCAATCAATTACTGTTCTTCCATAAGATTAACATTGAAACTTTGAAAACCTGTGGGCGTAGCCCTGAGGGCCGATGTAAACTATAATTGGTTTCTACTCATCTACAGGACAATAACTTTCTAATGGTATGCGTGAATTTCTCCTACGATGCATACAAGCTGAGAAAAAAGGGGGGACAGTTTTGTGCTTGCCTATTAATATAAAGATATATATCTAATCTCATCTATTGATTTGTAAACTTATCAATTAAAACCTATTGACCAATGAAAACAATGTTATTGTTTCTAATGTTAAACTCAGTCATTTTATCGAATAGCATTCTCTGGTGACTCCACATATTATTTTTTAGTTAAACAAAATAATTTAGTATCTAGGGAATAAAAGCCTACAGACTAATTAAGGGCACCTCTAATCTAGTAAATAAATCACAAGTCAAAGCATTACGAATTAAAGCGTGACTTAAATTGTAAGAAATTATCATTAATTTATATGTCATGTTATTTATAAATACAACATAATCTAAATACTGCCCAATACATAGTACAATTGTATAACGTTTATTAGTAAATAAAAATATTAAATGTTTTTAAATATAAACCTCTGGTTCAGATGAACAAACAGATAAACTAGATGTTCAAAAAGCCGCCGGCAGGCAATTTACACATTGTTTTAGGTTTTTGTCCCCACTTTGGGGCTTATATAACTTAAATCCTCATCGTATGTTTTCAAATAAATATGATCTTTGACTTAATGTGGTGCACACAACTTTGTTTATCTGTTTGGAACTAAGTTATTAGGAGATAAACAATCCACGGTATAAACATTTTCTCAAATTAAAATTATTAATCAATATTTAAGTTAGTGATTAAACTTTTCTTCAAAATAGTGCTTTTCAAGATAACTAGACTAATGGTAGTGACTGAGATTGATAATGCTTCCAGAGGAACAAATATTTACATCGAAGTTCACAAATCCATCCATGGTTTGCTGTATTAAATGCAACATAGTATAAAATTGTTCAAAACGTCCACTACAAGACTAGTAAAGGTCTCAAGAAGTCTTAAATACAAATTAAACTTTGTTTAACATAAAATATGGTCTGAGGCATCAATGAAAGATAGTCATCTTGGGACCAAACAAGATTCATGAAGATTTGTTTCGTAATCTTTGATTAAGTGTTCTAAAGTATCAAATTAGGGAGTTCAAAAAACAAAAACGTTTTAAGAAAATAGTTTATTCTGGCTCAGCACTGTTTTTAAATCCTTAAACTTGTTTGTAAATCTCCCTGTTTGATGTAGTGAAAACCCGCTGTACAACCAGAGCAGTGTCGCTGTAGAGAATGCAGAGGAACTTATGACAAGTGCACTCCTGGGACTCATCTGTTCTCGGTGTGAACGTTTCGACAGTCAACGCGTCACTGGCTGCGATTTACAGCGGACTAGGAGGCAATCTTGTTGAAATAACCAGGTGACTCAACAAATCATTGCGTTGAACAAAATTGCATTAAATCAGATACAATTGTGAAGGTATTACATATAATCCGAGACACTGAAATATTCTAATTTCCAATAAACTAATTGACTTAGTTACTTAATTACATAAATCTTGAATTGATTATTGCTCCGCTGTTACTGTATTGTATTTTATTAGAATTGACCAAGCATTACAGTTATTTACCGTTTTTATCTGAATAAACTATTATACCGTAATTTTATTATTTAACTTCAGTGCTTAAAAATAACAATACTTTTTCTGCAGGATCTTTTTCTGAAAGATCTGCAGATAAAACATTTTACTGTAAAATATATTGCTGTATTTCTACATTTATACAAACGAGCTGCTCCCCCGCCATATTTTGCTGGTATAATCCTTGTAACGGATGTTTATTGAATAAAGAAAAACACATTGACATAAACCAAATAAAACTCTCCTCCATATGAATAACATGGGAACTTGGATGTCCCGTGGGGCAGAGCCCTGGGGTCCAAATCGAAATTCTGGCTCGACAATTACCTTTTAAATAAAAAATAATCATCAAAATCAGTTAATTATTAACTTCATAAAGTGGGTGAGCAAAAAGCAGGAATTTTTTTAAAATACGTAGATTACTGTGCCCGCAACTGCATTATTACTAGAGTTTTGTTTTGTATAAGTAGGTTTTACTCATAATTGATTTTTGTAATGAATGCAATCATTAGGAATTGTTTAAAGAGGCTCATTTTAAAACTAAGTCTGCGAAAAGAGGAGGACGAAACTAACGTTTCTATTGTATAATGAATGTTTTTATTATTTATTTACATTGCAAAATAACCTGAACAGTTTATTTTCAGTGATACACTAAAGATAATCTAATGCATAAACTATATGTTTTATTTTCTTCGCTGCCTTATAAAGCTTTTTGCATCATGCCATACTACTTCGAAACTAGCATTTTTCAATATCAACTAAGAGATTCGACAGTTAGTACGAGTATGTATATTTTTAGTGTATTTCCTTTGGAAAGTGAACTATTAGCATGACCCGCACGGTGAAACTTAAGCCCAGGACCACCATAGAAGTTCCTAACGTGACCTCCTGAACACGTTTTGGGGGGTCGTTCAAAATTTTATATATTATAAAATTATAAATTTTATAAATATATATATATGTGTGTTTGGAATCTAGCGGTCGCATTTTTTGTCCGATTTACTTCAAATTTGGTAGGAACGTTCCTTTCTGTAATCAGTTGAACAAGTTCGTTGGGCAAAACAATCGGGAAACTCTAAACTCCTTATTTTGGGGATTAATCATTCAAATTTCGAGTTTTTGGGCCCAAAAAGGTTCGTTAAAGCCCCAGAGATAAAATCAATGCATGTTAAAAGATGGGAATTAAAAAGGCAAAAGTTTTAAGCCCTCTTTCGTCATTCTAGCATAAATACTTACCGAGGTATTAAAGAAAATGTGTATTGACTAAACACAGTACGTTGTCTTACGGGGGTTTTATACTAGAAAAGCCTGTTATTCCTTTGTTAGAGTACTTTTATCATCCCCAGCAACCTCACGCCTACTTTCAAGCCTGTCTGGACCTTCTCCTAACCTTATAATGCGCAAAATTGTATTCCCAGCTTTGCAAGTAAATGAAACCAGGAGTATCAGAACAGCCAAAAAATCAATGTTTTCAGATTTCAATAAGAATTAGACAAATGTATGTTTTTACACTGAGTTTGAGTTTTAAAAGTTGTTATGTGGAAATTCACTTCCCTCACGTCAGCGTGCTGCGTGCGAACTCGTTTTTAAATCACTTAATTTATCAATTCCTTATTGTGGTTTTATAACTGTAAATGTTTTCTTGCTTTAAATGTAATTTTCTCTAGCATGGCAACCAAAGCTGGTGTCTATTATGGATACATTAGGATTTGTGATTTTTTTAATTATTGTTGAACATTCAACAATAATTAATAAAGCAAAATAAAAACTCTAAGGGTTTACTTTTATTTCTGGTTGAAATCGGTAGACTTGAACCATGTTTGTTGTATATTTACCGTCTTTTATGTAAGTACAGTATAAATGTAAATATATTTGTTAGTGTTGTTAGACGTAGTTTATTTTATTCTGTTACTCCTACAACTTAAAATAATTATTTAATACGTTCTATATTTGACTCAATGGGAGCTTCGATCATATTAATCCAGACCATGTAGCCCCCCCCCCCCACCAACCAACAATGCAAACCTCTGTCCAATTAAATATACAAATACATATAAGTCAACCACTTAAATAGTCGGTCGTCAATCCGTCTCAGCAGTTTTGATTGAATGCGTTCGATCGCTGGTTAACAAAAATAACAATGTTGATATTATCTCAATCGAAGTGAAAATAAGCTGTAAGTATGTGACAACAGTTTATCAAACGGCCGTAAGGTGGCCATCGGGCGGCTCCGGGGCTCTTACCGTGAAAGCCTTTCAAAACACAATGGGCCTAATGTCCCGTGGCGGGGATGTCTACTGGAAATTATCTCTTCTTATTTCACAACTATTCACTGTTCTTGGGTAAACCCCAAGCAATTGTAACAATGATTTCAGGGTGATCATTTCGCCGTTACATACTTTCTTCCGATCCTTTACTAATGTAAATTTTAATAGTGTACAACCAAAGACATGCATTTTAGATAAGAAGAGTGATGATATCAAAGTTAACTTATTAATCTAATATTCTATTCCAGTATGCCAATCACTTTGTATAACATCAATGGCATATTATTTTAGATATTGTGTATATATTCCTTGGGCTTTGTTTAATACAACACGCTAAAAGTGGTTTAAATGTTTTGTTATGATTTTTTAACACATTTTTATTTTCCTTTAAGGAATTTATGAAAGTAACAGAAGACTATTAATTAAGTAAATGTTGTCAGCTAAATGTTCAGGTACTTTAAATATACAATAGTTTGAAAAACGTTTGAAGTTTCAAATAAATGTGGTTGGATAATTTTAATGTTCCAACCAACTGTGCCCCAACTTCACTCTTTTACTCAACCCTCTAGGGTGATTTTATTGTTTACAAACCTACACTGAGAGTTTCCACATAATGATAATTTACAGAAAAATCCCCAGGTTACTTGCTCATTGAAATGTCAATCTATACAATATTTCCGTTACTTTGTTTAAACAATTCATTGTAGGTGATGGTGAGTTTTTATTATTTAATATTTGTGTAGACATTTGCCACCACTAAATGAGAACAATAAAATTCATGACGTTTCCAGATCTGAAATCTGATCCCGTCTTTAGGTGAGAAGAATATTTAGAACATCGTAAAATAAGAAGCACAATCCAGGCAAAGCTGGAAAAAGCACAATATTCTAAAACAAAAAAAAACTGTAAATCACTCAAAATGAATTAAATAAAAATTATCCATTATTTAGCTTTTTGGGTGTTTTTTATTTTATTTTTTTTATTGCATGGATTGCACGGATAATTTTGTTTTGTTCTAGTTATTCTTCTCACCTGAAGATGGGATTAGACTCCAGATCCTGAAACGTCGTGATTTTTTTTCTCATTTTTACTTTCTCCCCCTATATGGAGAAAGTATTGTTTTCGTAAAAATTTTCGAATTTGAGTTGTTAGTGGAAATATTCGTTTTGGTGCTCCCTGAACCCAAAAAAGGGGTTTTTACGTGATGTCTGTCTGTGTTTGTGTGTGTCTGTGTGTGTGTGTGTGTGTGTGTGTGTGTGTGTGTGTGTGTGTGTGTGTGTGTGTGTGTGTGTGTGTGTGTCTGTGTGGATGTTTACAGAGCTAGAGCCCTAACCTATGGGCCGATTTTTATACAATTTGGTATGTAGGTACTAATCCACGATATCTCCAGGTGTTTTTTTTCATTTTTTTGAATTTTTGATTTTTAAGGGTAATTATCCCCCAAAAACCGCCAAAAAACATGAAAAATCCAAATTTCTCAAAAACGGCTCATACGATTTTGATTAAACTTTCGTGGTTTGTAGAACTTTAGGTTTGCAACAAAATGACACCACCCGTATTTCTTGAAAAATTCGAGTTCAGAAATTACAGGACTTAAAAATCCAAAATTCAATTTTTTGGATTTTTTATAAAAAACAATAAATGTTAAAAAAGATTACTATTCACCATTAAAAAGAGCTCAAAAAACTAAATAAATTAGTATTTTAAATTACTATTCTACGATTGCTAGTTACGGAGAAAATTGAAATTTTCATTTAGCGGTAAACACAGTACGTTGTCCAAAATTATTCTTAAGGGGAATACAAATATAACTATTTCTCTCTTATTTACTGATCAATTTCATTAAAATTTGATATGCAGGTCAAGTTAGCATTGACCAACAGATGATGTTCGAAATGTGTTGCTATTTAACCCTGGGGGGGGGGCAAGGGGGCATTTCCCCTTTCAAAACCACTGTGTGTAGCAACGGACTCTATAGTTCCTCCCAAAAAGGGATTCGGGTGGATATTTCTGAAAACAACTATTTTAGACAATTTTCTGTACATTTATCTATACTTCATATTCTATATTTAGTAAATAACAAATATTTTTGTCATTAAAGTTTGGCTAAAAGGGAGAAAGTATGTGTCAGTTTCCTGATACCGTTTATTTAATGGCAAATGCCCACAACAATTTATCAAACACCAATATCCATTTTTCACAAATTGTACAGTCTTGGGCTAAGTGGCTTCGGTTTTGGTAATTTGAGGGAATATAAATTATATCCGGAACGTAAATTTAGCTTCCGCATCGATAAATTGCACATTTTTCTCTCCTTTATAACATATTGCCAAGCAGCAGCTGGCAAATTAAAATTAAAAACATAATCACTTCTCATCGATTAGTATACTAAAATCTTAACACAAACCTTAACAGCGTAAAATAAACTTGGGGAAAAAACTTGTAGCGTTCAGTTTGATATTATTATATCGCTATTACTGAAACTAGGTTACAAAAGAAATAAAATATAACAGAAAGAATATTGTTATGGTAGTTTCTAAATATATATATATATATATATATATATATATATATATATATATATATATATATAGTTGTTGTTGTATCACAGCTGTAGTTGAGGAAATTTATTTTGTGACAAATAATAGAAAATAATTAAACAAAACAACTAGATTAAGGGAGGTATTTACGGTGGGACTCCGCTATGTTGTTCCACGACTTTGAGGTGGTCAGACGGTTGCATTACTGTCAATTATCTTTTACAACCCCGTTCTAGAAAAATCAAACTTGTTTTAAATTTTGTCAGTGTAACACCCAATTGTTATTGTTACCTTATTTTTTATTTATTTGGACTTTACCTATCGCTTCTAGTGTTTAAAACTACACTACGGATCGGGAGGTAAGGAAACTCCTCCCGTTATCAAGTGAACCCTACTTACATCTAAATATAAAGTTCTTACGCCTAACTAACCTACATTTTTTTCTTATCTTTTTATTTTACATTTTAATTTACACTAACAAAAAAATAACAAATACATATACCAAAAATCAAATACAATACACTAACACAACATTTATATACACGAACAAATGGAAAACTGACAATACATTACCTGTTCTGCATCGTTGCCTCCAAGCTGACGGCAAAAACAGCAGAACAGCATTGTTAGTTCAAGGGACTCTCCAAGTAGAGAACTGTGTAGATTTCTCCTGCCCATACTCAAACCTTTGTCAGGATATACTGATTCACATGTAACAAACACAAAGCATTTTGCAGAAATCACAAAAGACATGCAAATTTCAGACAAGGACATGTTAGTTAGTTTTGATGTTGAAAGTCTTTTCACTAATATCCCCGTAAACTAAACACTAGATATCATTGAAAAACGGTTACACAATGACCAAAACTTAAAAACGAGAACCAAAATCCCAGTAAATGTAATTATGGAATTGCTTAAATTATGTACCGAGTCAAATTATTTTGAATTGGAGGGCCAAATCTTCCACCAGGATGAGGGAATGGCAAGGGGATCGCCTCTGTCACCAATATTTGCCAACATATTTATGGAAGAATTCGAACAGAAAGCTATTGCGTTTGCTTGTTTTCAACCGAAAGTGTGGCTGAGGTACGTTGACGATGTCTTTGCAGTCTGGAGTCATGGCGATAAAAAGTTAGACGAGTTTACTGAGCATTTAAATAAAGTTTTACCAACAATTAAACTCACAACAGAAAAATAACAAGACAAAAACTAGAAAGAAAACACACAAAGGTCGATACCTCAATTACAAATCAAACCACTGTGAATCAGTCAAAGAATCAGTAGCTTATTCTCTTTTCGACAGGGCCAAAATTATACATCATGAGTCTCATTATTATAAAAGAAAGTTTGTTGAAGGGGCATTAATTAAATTACATGAAAATCCGATAAGTCAGAGTAGTATTGATGTCAGGTCACTACGGGTTCCTTAATTAAAAACCGCTTCAGTCTAAAATCACCCCACAAACACACGCCAGTTCCTTGTATTCCAGTTGCTCCCACGTCTAGAGTCCATCCAACGCGGCTACGACACATGCGTCCGTGATCGCCCTTGGAGGAAACGGCCACCTGATTGCATGACTAGTTCCCAATGCGTGAGCCATTGGAGGTGTGCGGTAATCTCTATGAGAATTTTAGTTTTCAATTTGTTCGTGTATATAAATGTTGTGTTCGTGTATTGTATTTTGTGACGGCCCAAAATCCCTAGAGTGTTAAAAGCCATTAATACGACACTGTAATTAAATAATCACAGTTTACCGTTCCTAATAATTAAATTCCTACCGTCACTAAAATTGATAATTGGAAGGAGGAACGGTGCTCTTAACATTATTTCAATTATTTCATTTATAATTTCATTTTGAAGAGTTGGCTGGTACAAAATATGAAATATAAAATAAACCACCAGACACTAGGATATTTGCTCCAAGCTAATCTCAACTTCGATGCTCCCACGGGCCCGGCCAGGCGTTGATATCAGCAGGAATGCAAAGTGTCAGCATTTCATCTCTCAAGCCAGCCTCAGAGTGCGTTTTCAGTGCCTCTTAGTTTGAGTAACGGCGTGAGTGATCGTTTGGCTGCAGCGCTTGTCAATGAAGAGTTCCCGTGACGTCACGTGCGAAACTGTTTCTTATTGGCTGGCTTAGCTTCAGCGTCGGCGAGGAAGACGCGAGCCTCGCCCCCAGTCCCTAGGAAGTCACGATGTAATTAACACGCGTCGCGTCGCCTCTTCCTGTTAAATTATTAACTGGCGTTGTTTTTCTAAATTTAATGTTACCTTAATTATTGTACTTTAACCGCGGGTATACCTATTGTTAACGACGTTTAAATTGGTTTAGATCAGTTGTTGTAAAGTTGTAAATTTTAATAAATAGTAATTTTGTTTCCCAACCGGCATTATTATTATTTGAACTCCCGGCATCGGCTGCGGTACAATTTGATTGTTTGTATATGCATTTGTTATTTTTGTGTTAGTGTAAATTAAAATGTAAAATAAAAAGATAAGAAAATAAAAATACCCCCGTTGCAGCAAACCTGCGTACTCAGCGAATTTCCAATGCATAATATATGTCTTAATACCACATAAAGCCGCAAACTAAGTTTCATAAAAATATATTCACATACAAGCGATTTTAATTATTCTCCATAAGAATAACATTGGTAATGAGTACATAGGTTTGCTGAAACAAGGAACAGAAACAATTGGTTTTTATAAAAATATAAATAGAATTTAACTAGGCGAAGCCACATACTAAGTTTCATCAATATTCAATCATAAATAAGTGCTATATAACATTCTAGTTATTCTCTATAAGAATAACATGGGGGCTGAGAAAGCAGGTTTGCTGCAACAAGGAACAGCAGAAAATTGGATTTTTATATAATTATCAATATAACTCAACCAAGTGAAGCTACATACCAAGTTTTATTAATTTATGTTCATAATTAAGGGAGTCATTACATTCTTATTATTCTCCATAAGAATAACATTGGGGCTGAGTACGCAGGTTTGCTGCTACCGGAATAATAAACAAAAAATCAATTTTTTGTACAAATATCAATTTACCAGCACTATGTGAAGCCACATACCAAGTTTCATCAACATACATTCATAAATAATCGAGATATCACATTTTATTTATTCTCCATAAGGATAACATTGGACAACGTACTGTGTTTAGCACTTTTAATATCTCTGCAACGGTTGGGCGTAGAATCACAATTTAAACACCAAAATGATTGTTTTGTAGAGCTGAATCGATTTGTAAAAGCAAATGTGAAGTTTACATTAAAATGAACGGAGGAAAAGCCAAAAACCTTTTTCCCATAAGATTAGCATGGGAGATTTTTTGAGTAGGTTTTTTGGATTTTATCCACAACCACTTAACCTAGGTTAATAATTCAAAATACTAAATTATTTGTTTTTTTAAGCTCTATAACATGGTCGAAACTAAAATTAAGTTTTTTAAAAATTGTAGGATGAAAAATGCAAAAAACTGATTTTTGGAAAATTTAAAACCCCCATAAACCCCCCTTCCCATGGTCCGATTTTTCTGGTTTTCGAACTTAAAGTCATTAATGTCATTTTACACATTTGAGCCAAATTTCATCAAAATCGGACGTTTTTTACTCAAGTTATCGTGTTAACGGACACATACATAGATATATATATATACATATATATAAATTTAAACGAATAGTGTTTTTGGCATCTGGGGACCTCAAAACAAAAAGTTATCATGGTCTCGGGCTTAAGTCTTACCATGAGACCTACGGTAATAGCTTCTTCCCTATAGGGGAAATTCGCTAAAAATGTGGCTTAGTAAGGTGTAAGAATTTGATATTTAGATGTAAGTAGGGTTCACTTGATAACGGGGGGAGTTTCCTTACTTCCCGAAACGTAGTGAAGTTTTAAACACTAGAAGCGATAGGTAAAGTCCAAATAAATCAAAAAAATAAATCCAAATCCTTCGCTATTATGAGTTTCAAAAATACAATTGTATACTTGTTGTTTTTATTCATATTTCTAATATGACTTTATCTATTGCTTCTGATTTGTTTACTGTTAATGAAGAATATTACTTATTACTCATCAAATATAATTGTCAGCGTAGAATAATGTTGTCTAATATATAAACAATAATGTCGGGTATATCAATAGAATACAAAATAAATTACCCTACAAATGTTTCATTAGTAGTTTTTCAGTTTACAACTTGCTATCCTCAAAATGTTTCGTATAAATGCTTATTTGAATTTCTAGCCTTAACAATCCAAATTTCCCATTTCCATAGGACCTTAAATTTCCCGCCAGTATTAATTTGTAATCTGCCGGTAAAAAATACAGTTATTTATCTTCTTTGCTTATCTGTAGCTACATAAAACCAAACCGTACCCGGAACTGTTGAGAAAACCTTATCAATCAAAAAATTCTCAATGTAGCCTAAAGGTGTATAAGCAGTGTTTTTGTATATTTTATTTGACAAAAAATTACATTTCATGTACAATTTATCTGCCCAAAACCAATTTGACCTAAATATTGGATGATTTCAATAGATTTTATCTATCTCATTAATTTTAGCGAATTTCCCCTATAGGGAAGAAGCTATTACCGTAGGTCTCATAGTAAGACTTAAGCCCGAGACCATGATAATTTTTTGTTTTGAGGTCCCCAGATGACAAAAACACTATTCGTTAAAATTTATATATATGTATATATATATCTATATATATATATATCTATATATATATATATATCTCTCTCTCTCTATATATATATATATATATATGTATATATATATGTGTATATATATGTATATATATATATATATATGTGTGTGTGTCCGTGAATGCGATAACTTGAGTAAAAAAAGTCCGATTTTGATGAAATTTGGCTCAAATGTGTAAAATGACATTCATGACTTTAAGTTCGAAAACCAAAAAAATAGGACCATGGGAAGGGGGGTTTATGGGGGTTTTAAATTTTTAAAAAATAATTTTTTTGCATTTTTCACCCTAAAATTTTTGAACAACTTAATTTTGGTTTTGACCATGTTATAGAGCTTAAAAAAACAAATAATATAGTATTTTGAATTATTAACCTAGGTTAAGTGGTTGCGGAGAAAATCCAAAAAAACCTGCTCATAAAATCGCCCATCTTAATCTTATGGGAAAAAGGTTTTTAGCTTTTCCTCAGTTTATTTTAATGTAAACTTCACATTTGCTTTTACCAATATGTTCAGTTCCACAAAACGATCATTTTGGTGTTTAAATTGTGATTCTACGCTCAACCGTTGCTGAGATATTCAAAGTGCTAAACACAGTACGTTGTCCAATGTTATCCTTATGGAGAATAAATAAAATTTGATATCTCGATTATTTATGAATGTATGTTGATGAAACTTGGTATGTGGTTTCACGTAGTACTGGTATATTGATATTTGCACAAAAAATTGATTTTTTGTTGATTATTTCCATAGCAGCAAACCTGCATACACAGCCCCCATGTTATTCTTATGGAGAATAAGTAAAATGTAATGACTCCCTTAATTATGAACATAAATTAATATATCCCCGTCGCAGCAAACCAGCGTACTCAGCGAATTTCCAATGCATATATGTCTTAATACCACATAAAGCCCCTTACCAAGTTTCTTAATAATATGTTCAAAAATAAGCAATATTTAAAATTTTAAATATTCTATAAGAATAACTTAGGAGGTTAAGTACCCAGGTTTGCTGCAATAAGGAACACTTAAAATGGGGTTTTCTGCAAATATCAATATAACTCAACTAGATGAAGCCATACCAAATTTCATCAATATACATTCATAAATAAGTGATATAAAGCATTTTGATTATTCTACATAAGAATAACATTGGGGGTGAGTATGCAGGTTTGCTGCAACAAGGAATACAAAAATGGAGTTTTATGCAAATATCAATATAACTCAACAAGGTAAATCCACATACAAAATTGTATTAGCCTAATTTATGTTTATAATTAAGGGAGTCATTACATTTTACTTATTCTCCATAACAATAACATGGGGCTGAGTATGCAGGTTTGCTGCTACAGGAACCATCAACAGAAAACTGGGTTGTTGTGCAAATATCGATATGCCACAACAAGATGAAGCAAGGTCATAAATATAAATGTTGTTTTACACGTTTACCAAATTTTATCTAATCAGACCATTTTTACCAAAGTTATTACACTCACGGACTCTTAAATATCCAGTTTTGAACAAATGGTGTTTTTAACATCCGGGGACCTCAAAATGAAAGTTATCATAATCCCGAGCATAGGTCTTAACATTGCAACTACAGTAATAGGTTCTTCCCTATAGGGGAAATTTGCTAAAAAAACAATCATTTTGTGTTAATTTAAATTACTGTTCTACGTCCAAACGTTGCAGATATATTCAAATTGCTAAACATAGTACAAAATGAATTAACTGTCACTTGGTAGATTAAAATATGAAACAATATCTAAAACTGGATAAATTGATAAACTGTACGCAAATAAATGGATCGAATCTTAATGTAATGTATCTAGGTAGTCAAAAGGAATGAATCCAGTCTAAACATGGATCGACTTGTGAGCCTCAGAGGTGCCACTAGGTTGACGTTAGACGGAAGAGTGCAGGGTTGAGGGGGAGGGCCTAAAAACAATAAGGGGCATTACATATATTTTGTAACACTTTTTTTGAAATTTCAGACCCCCTCCCCCATATAACGCAACATAACGCTTGACCATACCCTCGCCACCCCCACAATATGTTACGTAACTCAATCGTAGTAGGCTTTAAAACATCTTAAACCTTCAAAACATATTGTTTTATTATCAATTTAAAATATGAATTTAAATGAATCTTTTTTTCTTTTTTTTTTCTCCTTACCTCCCGAAACGTAGTGTAGTTTTTAAACACTAGAAGCGATAGGTAAGTCCAAATAAATAAAAAAATAAATTCAAATCCATCGCTATTATGAGTTTCAAAAATACAGTTAAATGAATCATTAAACTTTAAATTACTTTCTTTTAAAAACATTTTGTAATAACTTATTTCAAAGCAAAATGTATGCAAACAAGCAAAACTGTTACTAAAATTATAAACAACAAAATAAACTATCTCAGCTAAAACGTAACAAATTTAATTTATAACTACAGTAATACATATTGTTACAGGTAGAAAATTCAAAATACCCCCGTAGCAGCAAACCTGCGTACTCAGCGAATTTCCAATGCATATATATGTATCTTAATACCACATAAAGCCACATACCAAGTTTCATCATTATACATTCATAAATAAACGATTTATTACATTTTAATTATTCTCCTTAAGAATAACATGGCAGCTGAGTATGCAGGTTTGCTGAAGCAAGGAACACAAAAAATGGGGTTTTATAGAAATATTAATATAACTCATGTAGGTAAAGCCATATACCAAATTTCATTAATTTATTTTCATAATTAAGGGAGATAACACGTTACTTATTCTCCATAAGAATAACATGGGGCTGAGTACGCAGGTTTGCTGCTACGGGAGCCTTTGGCAAAAAATTGTTTTTTTGAGCAAATATCAATGGTCCACAACCAGATGAAGCCGTATACCAAGTTTCGTCAGTATACGTTCATAAATAAACGATTTATTACATTTTAATTATTCTCCATAAGAATAACATGGCAGCTGAGTATGCAGGTTTGCTGAAGCAAGGAACACAAAAAATGGGGTTTTATAGAAATATTAATATAACTCATGTAGGTAAAGCCATATACCAAATTTCATTAATTTATTTTCATAATTAAGGGAGATAACACGTTACTTATTCTCCATAAGAATAACATGGGGCTGAGTACGCAGGTTTGCTGCTACGGGAGCCTTTGGCAAAAAATTGTTTTTTTGAGCAAATATCAATGGTCCACAACCAGGTGAAGCCGTATACCAAGTTTCGTCAGTATACGTTCATAAATAAGCAAGATATAAAATTTTTCTTTTCCTCCATAAGAATAACATTAGACAACGTACTGTGTTTAGCACTTTCAATATCTCGGTAACCAATTGACGTAGAGAAATGATCAAAATACCAAATTGTGTGTTTTTTTAAGCTGAATCCAATGGTAAAAACTAAAATTTGACTATTTCCAAAATTATATGTAAAAAATTCAAAAAACCCATTTTTGGGGTACAAAACCCTCCCAAAATACCCCTTCGGATAAAGCGATCTGGCTGGTTTTCGAACTTAAAGTCATAAATGTTGCTTTACACGTTTATACCAAATTTCATCAAAATCGGATAATTTTTACGAGAGTTATCGTGCTCACGGACATATATATATATATACAGTTTCGAACGAATGGTGTTTTTGGGGTCTGGGGACCTCAAAACGAAAAGTTATCATGGTCCCGGGCCTAGGTCTTACCGTGCCGACTACGGTAATAGCTTCTTCCCTATAGGGGAAATTCGCTAAAAACGTGGTATGTAGCTTCACTTGGTTGAGTTATATTGATAATTGCATAAAAACCCATTTTTTTGTTCCTCGTTGCAGCAAACCTGCTTACTCAGCCCCCATGTTATTCTTATCGAGAATAACTAAAATGTTATATGGCGCTTATTTATGATTGAATATTGATGAAACTTGGTATGTGGCTTCGCCTAGTTAAATTATATTTATATTTGCATAAAAACCAATTGTTTATGTTCCTTGTTTCAGCAAACCTACGTACTCATGACCAATGTTATTCTTATGGATAATAATTAAAATCGCTTATATGTGAAATATTTTTATGAAACTTTGTATGCGGCTTTATGTGGTATTAAAACAAATATTTTGCATTTGAAATTAGCTGAGGACGCAGGTTTGCTGCGACGGGGGTATTTACCTTTGTAAAATCTCACTCACATATGAATCTACTCCTGGTAAACAGTTTTTAAGTGTAAACATTGTGTTCGGTATTTAATTTTTTACAAACAATATTTTAGTTCTAAATAACCAAAAGCCTCACATAAATCGAGGGAAAATCTCTACTAAAACATCAATTGTAATATCAAAAGGAGTCTGTAATATTTTTATAAAAATCGGCTTGGTGTTCAATAAAGTTGAAGATGAGATTGGATGTAAACGCTGACAATGTTTACGGTGGATTCTCCGGCAAATTGAAAGTCTGCCGCGGTCTGCAGCGAGTAATGAGTGCCACCCGAAATTGTTTCTCTCGCCATCTCATAGTTCATACTTATTTTGGTATTATTTTTTGCTGCAATTTATAATATTATTTTACTATTAATATTTTCCCCTCATCCACTAGTTTTTATTGTATTATGAGCAATATTCTATAGGTACCGTTTTCAAGCGCAGAACATTAAATTTAAATATATCGCAACTTATTTTTTTATTTAGTTAGTGGATCTGTTTATATTTTATCTTGTAATGATAACTAGTATTTCCATGCGCAACTTGCGCATCCCGTTTTGAGAAGCGAGAACAGTAAATCATTATGTAAATAGTTAAATAGTAAACAAAACAATGACAGTCTGTAGTTAGATATAATCCTTATAACAACTGTTTATTTAATTGAATTGAATTGAGAAAAAACACATGTGACATAAACCAAATAAAACTCTCCTCCATATGAATAACATGGGTACTTAAAAGTCCCGTGGGGCAGAGCCCTGAGGCCTAAATCGAAAATCCAAAGCCAGTTTGCACATCTGGACATCTAGACGCTTGTTTTAGTTTATAGTATGTGGGGGTAAATCTTAAAAAAGCTTTATTGTTTAAAAAGTTTGCATTTTCAATTTGCATTTGCTTTTGCATTTTTGCAATAATAATATAGATAGATCTTGTAATTCTTAGATAAAGTAGGGCTCGTTGCTGGCGATTGTGGTGAGTTTTCATTCAGTGCTGTAATATTTCGAAACTTATCTCTTGCACAAAATAATTAATTATTAATTCGTTAACTCTTTTTAGAATAACTAATTTGTAGCCTGCTCTGATCGTGTGTTTCTGGACTTTTTATGGTTAAACCAACTATCTTTATTTGTGAAAAAATCTTTTCCTGTACTATACATTTTACAATCACTATTCTTTATATTCTAAATAATTTGTTTCTATCCAAAGCAAAGACCTTATTAAAACACTAGATCGTTTTGCATTGGACCGCAGAGCCTATTCATTCCTGAGATAAATTGCTGACACAAGATCTTTTGCCGTGTGAGGTTAAATTAAAATAATTGTAAAAAATACACCTTTACAACCCTAGTAGATGTAAAACGCAAACTTCGAGCAACTGTACAAACCTTTAATTTTAATTTAATTATTTAACCTACTTAAAATTATTTACTCATTACTATTTCTCAAAGACATGCTCAATTTAATTTGATATTTGGTCTCAGCTCTTCTGGGAAAACTTTTTAATTTTTTTTCCGAGAAAGTCAAGACCCACATTTGTAACCCCTTGTACCAAGCTTGGTCCTCAATACACACCCCCTTCTTGTGATAGAGCTCGCCCTCCTTATGAGAAGCTCTATTTCCAGTAAAGATGTCCCCCTCTTTTTCATAATTTAATGAGTCCTAATTTAAAGAAAGTACGATCCTTATGACTTTAAATGACTAAACCTTTCTCTACGGCTTTACACTAGACGTCCGATTTTAAAAATATTGCAGTAGTCGAAGAAGAGAAGTTTTAATTTTAAATTGGAACTGTGAATTTTTAATATTAAATAACGTTTTTTATTTGATTATCGCAAAATTCAAATAACCGTTAGTAGATTTCAAATTATCGTATTTATATAACAATTTGTCTTAGCTAAAAAAATTGAAAATAATAAAAATATCCTAACAAAAAAAGAAAGAGATAAATTTATTCTTTACAATCAAAGTAAAAACTAGGATTGCTATAAGGTAGAGCAGTATTCATATTTGTATTGTATTTATGATAGTATTGTATTTATTTATATTATATTACATATGATATATTACATATTATATTACATATTATTTATGATACAAATGGTTACGTTTAAGAGACTCAATCAGTACAACATTCATTAAAATACGTCAGCATGCTTTAACATTTAAGAACAAACTGAGTAAACCGTTGCCCCTCCCAATTTCGGATTATGTATTATAATTTTTTTAGAATCCGGCTATTTATTTTTGTACATTATGATATCATTTATTGATAGTTTAAATGTCTTTATCCGAAATTTTTCTTTAAAGAATTCTTATAGTAAAACAAAGAATCACTAAATATTTTGTTATTAGTAATTTGATAAAACTCATTTTATAGGTTGAAAGCATGTTTATTTGCTTAGATATACAGGGTGGCTCATGATAAATATCATGAGACATGATTATACACGTTAAATTACTTTGTACTCATTCGACTTTTGGAGTTTGTTTACCAGTCCCTTACAAACCATTCATGTTTTTAATTTTATCCTTGTTAATATTTCAGGTGGAAAATTTAAATGGAGAAAAATATGATGTGGATATAGATTTCTCTTCAGTTTAAATGCAACCATGAATAGAATGTACGTTTTTTTTCTCCAAATAAATTTGAAACCGAGACCCCTAGAAAATAAACAAAGAGAAAAAACTAGAACTGTTGTAAGATGAAATGCACAACGAAATGTTAGCTTTCTTACACACTATTTTGTTTGATAATACATTAGTTAAACGTGTCAAATCCTACGTCTGATGATACAATAACTACAATGTATATCATGATTTGTATAGTTCCATAAAATCAAAAATTCATGCAAAAATGTTTTTTTTCTAGGTAATATTTAACTTTAGTATGAATATTAATTTTTCTATAATATTTCTAACAAAATTGTGTTCGAATTGGAGACTTTCTAGCCCTTTCTAACGGTTGGACTCAGTAACTTAAGGGTTCGATTTGAAATGTGTTGAATAAAACCAAAGTTTAATCAGCTTCCTCTAAAAGGTGTTACATTTACATTAAATAAACAAGCTTAGTCTGGGTGGAAATGGATACGTTAATTGTTGAATTATCTTATAAATGCAGTACCTGGGGGCCAAGCTTTGCTTGGGGAAGGCCTGTCAGTTTGTTTAGATGACTTGGAGTAATATTTCACCTCCCGTTAATAGGATATTTATAGCTCATTTGGCTCTTTTCTACATTTTTAAGGGTACTCCATTTGTTATTTGTAGCTCAATGTCCCTTTGATTTATTTGACCTCTCCATATATGTAATCTTCATTCAAATCTCTTTTAATCTCTGCTCTCAGGAAACCACATGTTAATAACCATAAACAACATGAGTATTACTTTGACAGTTCATTGATTGATTATAAACAGCTGTTATAATTCTTTTGTTTTGATTTTAAACTCCATAAGCCCAATGTTAATTTGTTTAACTTTTCATTTTCGTTTTTTAAATTATTTGGTTATACTGAAGGAAATCGTTGGTGCCGTTATTGAGATTAGTGTCGCAAGCAAGCACAGGTGTATGCGAACCTTACTCATATTAGAGTATAGGATAGGATTTCCAGGGTTGAAAGAATATTTATTTCATTTAATGATTAAAAATTCAAAGGAAACGCCCAGTGAGGTTTGTGTACGTCTTTGACCTTTGAACTTATTCTATTGGTTGGTTTACTAATTATTTAACTATTCCTAGACTGAATTATTCTCAACAAGATATATTATATCCAATTAAATTCTTTTATTAAAACAATGTTTTACTGTATAATCAACCTAAATCAAACCAACTAAAGCAATTAGGTAAATTGGAAAACAATATATCTAACAAAAGTGATATAGCCCTAGAACTAATGGATCTAAATAAAGAGATTTTATAAACGATTTGATATTTTAAGTTAAACAACTATAAATGAATCGGTGGTAAAACATTATTAAAATAACTTTAACGGATTATTAGCTGTTTAATTAGGAATATGTACAAAAGAAGTATTCGGCAAAGACTGCATCCAACTTTGTAACCACGGACATAGACAAAGTGTAGTATTATTTTCAGTAACTAGCTGTCTTGCTTTTACGGACATTGGGTTTATTGTTGGTATAAAAGCTTTTCTCTGTAAGAGCCCTGAAGGGTGACTTTGCAATTATGATAACTGCACCCAACCCCCTACCTTCCCATCCCCCTCCATTGCCCAGGGCACTTAGCTGTCACGTTCTTTCTTTACTGAGATATTTAATTAAAACTTTCTTTTCGGATAACAACGTCTTTGAGGAAAATATAAGCTTGACAAATATCCGATACGTGAGATTTTGAGGTGATTAAACCTGTATCTGTTTGTCTTGCTGTTTCACTTGTTAATTTGTTGTTACTATTTATCCAACAGAAATACATCTTTGGTAAACTAATTGTGGGTGCTGTACAGCTGTTTCACATAAAAGTCAGAACACATATTTTTTTGACAGAACCTGAAATATTAAATTCATGATGAAAAGAGAGTTTAATATTACAATATTCTATGGAGAACGTATTTACTTATACTTGAATACCTTCAGTAGGTTTTCACATCATAAGGAAAATCCCGGGTTCATATGATTAAAGAAGATACGATTATCCTGAACTGGAGTTTCTACTTGTCACATTCCATGAAATATATAACTTAAATATTATCCATGTATTTTAATGTAAAAGATAATGGTACATTTTATTCTATAAACTAAAATTATAAGAAAATGAAATATGAAGATTAAAAAATAAAAAATAAAAAATTAATAAACTTTGTAGATTAAATTACAATTTAGTTCTAGTAAAACGATATTACCATGGATTAAACACACTCCTTAGGATAATAATTAGTTGATCGAAAATGTGTCAAGAGATTGAAATATTTAACTTCACATTATTTATATATTTTTCACATTTAACTCTTTACTCGCTAATATTGGCGTTCAATAGGGCTGACCAAGAAACACAAAAAACAAACTTTTCCCTATCGGGATATTTAGTTATGTTTTAGTTTTTATCATTTAATATTAGCTTACAATAACATTACGAAACATATTAAGGTTTAACTTCTTTACAAATATATAAAGCCACAATATATCTATCTCAGAAAAAAAGACAATCTTTTTTCTTGACAGGAAGCAAATGGTCGAGGAAGATTCACTGACGAAAATTAATTGTTGAAGCTTTGACAGTCACGTCTTTAGCCCTTTACGGTCGGTCTTACCTGGGACAGTTGTAGTTAATGGTTGTGGCCGACGTGACGTCAGTATCTCTCTGTCCGAAACTACTACGAAATCTGGATAAATGAACCCGAGCAGTGGCTATCGCCTCAATATGTCAGGCTCGTGACATACAGTTACTATGATAACATCTGCTGTTTTAGAAAAGTTATATTTTTACCAATGAACGGAAATGAGTTTTATAAGTGATCGTCACTGTTCCTAGTTTTTATTAGTGAATTTAGGTGATTTAAAACCAGAGTAATGGGACTCAATAGTCAGGGGAACTGTGTCACCACTGGGAGGGGTATGGGGTTCATAATTCCCCCCCCCACCAGTGTTCATACAATTGAATCTATCTTAAGGTAACCTGCCCTCACTTCACTATAAACCTGCCCCCTCCAATAAAATTCTATCTTCCAGGATCTTTTAAAAAATATATCAAGCATGACATTATTATGACACAATGAAGAAAACAGTTGAAATTTAAAATATAGAAAGACGAACTCTTAAAGAACACTGTCACAGAGTGGTTTGAATGTTTCATCAGTTTCACGACGGGAAGGTATCAGTTGGAGATAAACCACGAAGTCAATTAACTTTGTTGCCGTGAAAATTACCAATGTCGTTTTCTAACCTCTAGGTGTCATAACTTTTACTTCCGCTCCAGCACGCATTAGTAATTTGGCTGTTTCAAATCGTCAAGGTTCTTATTTAGCATGTTTTAATTTTAGCTGTTTCAGAAAGTCAGGGTACAAAACGTAAAGGTTCTATAAATGCATTAGATTTAAAACCACTAGTATCAAAACGTAAACTTTACACAACGTCCAGTTCAGTAATTTGCTCGCTTTTAGTCCACTTGGAGGCAAAAAATATTTGAAACCAGTTGATCCGTAAGCCATGTTTTATTTATGATGCGGAGTGCACAAGGTAAAGTTTCAGAACGTCAAGTACAGTCTGATCCGTGATACAGCCAGCAACTGAGAGTGACAGCAGCAAAGCACGGTTTTGAAGTTGTCTGTACTTTACGTTCAGTACCTTGACGTTGTGAAACTGATGTTTTTACAAGCTGTTTGAAAGGAGTGGATCCAGATTCAATTTGGAGTGAAATTGCATTAATCGTTTACGGTTATAACAAATTACCATCTTGATATTTTGTACCTTAACGTTTTGAAACACCTCTGTTTTTAAATTGTTTTATAATAATATATTTACGTTTTGAAAGTGTAAGTTTTGAAGAAAGTCTTATTTTACGTTTAAATAACTGAGACTTGACGTTCTGTACCTTGACGTTGTGAAACGGACCCACTCAGTAGAACATGAGCTTGGGCCAGGTAAGGTTGTATCATGTCTCATCTAACTTTAAATTCTTATGACATAATACAATAAATGATTGGAATAACAAATAATAACTAATATAATATATAAACAAAAAATATTGTGGTGGTAAAAATTAAAACAATAACATAATTTCAGTATATAATAATAAATACAAATTATGTGTGTGTGCAATCCTTCATTGTATATTAACTACGATATTTTACAATTTTTTAACACCAATTTTGTACTAATAAATAAAACCAAAAAAGCCTTTAATATGTTTTATCTGACGAAGCTCATTTAGGTTCTAAATTATGATAATCTGTTACGAATATATATCACGTTTATTAATAACTAAAATTGTTGTTTCAGAGTCATTAATAATAGACAAACCTCTATTTGGGCGTATTACTTTATTTTATAGTAAAACTTAACCGAATTGTCAGATTGATGAAATTTTGTTGTTAACCTTTACTAAAGTTAAAAACATATCTATGCACCCATAGTTAAAGTATATTCCACACTCCTTGCGAATATAGCCGAATACCGAGTGTTCGGCGAACTCACGAGTTGGGAGCTGCATGAACACCGAATACCGAGTGTTCGGCGAACTCACGAGTTGGGAGCTGCATGAACACCGAATACCGAGTGTTCGGCGAACTCACGAGTGTGGAGCTGCATGAACACCGAATACCGAGTGTTCTGCAAACTCACGAGTTGGGAGCTGCATGAACACCGAATACCGAGTGTTCGGCGAACTCACGAGTTGGGAGCTGCATGAACACCGAATACCGAGTGTTCGGCGAACTCACGAGTTGGGAGCTGCATGAACACCGAATACCGAGTGTTCCACGAACTCACGAGTTGGGAGCTGCATGAACACCGAATACCGAGTGTTCGGCGAACTCACGAGTTGGGAGCTGCATGAACACCGAATATCGAGTGTTCGGCGAACTCACGAGTTGGGAGCTGCATGAACACCGAATATCGAGTGTTCGGCGAACTCACGAGTTGGGAGCTGCATGAACACCGAATACCGAGTGTTCGGCGAACTCACGAGTTGGGAGCTGCATGAACACGGAATACCGAATTTTTAAATGGTTGATTTAAATGGTTGACTTCTCCCTGCTTCTCAAGTTAAGAGTTTTCCCCATCAAAATACATTTCAATTTTTTTATACATTTTGAATTTATTAAAAGATTACTTGTCGCATTCAATTATATATGTGAAAAGTATTTAGCTCAATTTTAAATATTTATTCTGATTGTTACTATATTTCGTAATCTTGGAACCTTCTTGTACTGGGTCACATAAGTTGGTTACAAGACCATTTATTCAATTACAATTGTTTGATATGATGTAAGACGTGTAGTGTTTGAATTATCAGTAAAAATCCCACCTTTCTGTAATAAAAAGGATGTGTATAAAAATAAATCCATACTATAAACTTTATAACATGTTATGAGTTCGGAACTTTTCATATTCAAAGTGTCCCTGTTTGGAGGTGTCAAACTTGAATAGGTTATTCAGCAGGTTAAAACAAAACAAAATGTAATATAACATATGTCCAATCACTAACTGTTATATATCTGTCGGTCTCAATGTGTTTTTTAGAAAAGTCTTAATATAAAAATCAAAATCAAAACAATTCAATGCAAAGTCTTGAAATTTGATTGAATGTTTGTTTGAATTTAAATACTACCCAACTTAGCATACATATTTCTTTAAAATCTAATTTTTCTACAATATTCTGTTTCAAAATGACGGACTTTAAAAATAGTTAAACTTATAAAAAAAGACTTATTTACGAAATAGCTACTCGATACAAATAATTTAGAAAATTAAAGTTGTTGTACTGAGTATACAGTTATAACCACAGAAAAGAGAAGCAATATTTTAATCATAGATTAAACCAGTCTCTAAATCTGACAGAAAAGCATAAAACTGTTAGTATGTGTGGCAATATAGAACAAGATCAGCTTTATCGTTCAGTCCCATGAAAACTTTATTCAATGCTTATAAAATAATATGACCAATACTAAATTGTATTATTAAAATTATATAGAATAATGGTTTATGTACCATTGTTGTCGTGTTCATTTTTTGTTGTATGCAAATTAAAAAATCATTGGGGCATCATCCAATGGTTCAATTCGTACTGATTTTATAACAATTCTAAACTGTTTTATATTTATTAACATAAGAAAATCTTTTTCTTCTAATAATATACATGTACCCTCCTTTTAATTTTTAAAATTCATCCTTTTAAGGATAACTTTAAAAAATTTACAGAAGTAAACAATTGCTAGTTGTAATACATTCAAACATAAATAAAAAATATTTGTTAACTGTTTTCATCTAAAATTTCAGTAAAATTCTATATTTTAAAAGCAATAAAACAACTATAATTTGAACTAAATTTAATTTGACTTTTTTCATTTTTTTCAGTACTGGACAGTGTAAACATATATATATTACATAATCTTGTATCGTAATAATTGTTAAGTATATAAGATTAATATGACATTATGAAAGTTCGATTATAACAATATAAATTTAAAAGGAAATTAAAACCTTTCTTAAGTCCGCATAAACAGTTTAAAAGGATTAGGAAAACGTGCTTGGATCTCTTGTAAATGAAACGGCATTTGTGGTGTTGGAGAGTGAGAGTGAAAACAGGGTGAGTTAAACCTAACCATGGAGCTCTGCCTCTAGATATTCTTATTTTAATTACTGTGCCCTATTCCACTTAAGTCACATAGTTACTGTAAATTACATTAGTTATTCACGTGTAAGACTCAATGAAAAAAGGGAAATATTGCATTTTGGTCGTGTTTGTAAAAAGTTTAAAATAATAGTCTTTAAAAGTGTCAGTTATGGATTGATATTTACCCAACCAATTAAATTATTTTGTAATTGTTTATGCTGTAAAATTTACCAAAAAAAGTGTAGATAATAGATGGATCTATAAATATTGACTATATTAAAATGTCTAAACTCTAAACAACATTTAACAAATATATAACTTAATTACTTTTTTTAACCAGGTAACTCAGTGTTCAACCTCCAAACAAAATTTAAATAATACCACTGTCAATAAAAGTCGAGGACTTAATGTCATTTAATTACGTTTATTGTTATAAGTTTATTAGTTTTCTGTTGTTTCATCCATGAAATGCAATGCAGTCAAACTACATTGAACAGCGACACGTGAAGCTTGTCAAAATAGTGTTTTAAGGGAAGGCTCAATATTGCTGTTTAGAGTAGGGTTATTGTAATTTATATTGCTGTGATATCCACTATGTAAAAGGTGAAATGTTGACTAGTAAACATCACTTTGGGAGAAGACAAAAATGTAATAACTCGTTATTGTTTTTGGAATGGGTAAATAGTTCCGCATGTGTATTTATGCAACTGTCCAGTGAAAGTTGGTCCACCGGGAAAGCACCACTAGGGCCAGGTAGCACACCGGCAAAGCGCCACCCCCCCAAAAATGTAAAGTGAATTATAAATTTATTAAGTGAAAATGTGCATGACACAAACATTAGTAAAAATGGTGTACACTTCTCATTTACAGTTCAAACCAATAGACTTAATTTAGATTCTCCCTTCATTATCGGTTTACCTTGACTTTTATATAATGCAAATTTATCTGTACTTTGAACAGTCACGAACTTCAAGGAAAGTAATGTAACAATTTATCCGTTATTTAGCTACAAAACTGTCCTATCAACTGTTGATGCACATTGTTTTCTTCCTTCGCTGCGTATAGGTTCTCATGTTTTAGCAGCATTCATACAAATTTATCTATCTGGGGCCTCCATCAGTGTCGAGAAAAATGCAAATATTCGGGTGGGGGGACGGACTCGTTTTATAAACTTGCTATGAACACTTACACAGGCGTTTATTATGTGTTTACATTCCATCTTCCGCCCGATTACCCGACTACCTGTCTACCTGGGGTAGCGTTGGCACTCTCCCGGTGCGTCCCAGGCTGACCCTTTTTCGACCCTCGCATAACTGGCGCTTTCCCGGTGTACCCCCGAAAGTAGTTTTGCCCAGATAATTTCTAACTATTACAACTGCTCAACTCGCCACATTTTCCCAATGCTAGGACGAGTTCATATACCCTTGTGTATTACGTTTGTTCTCTGTGTATTTCGTATGCCTACGTCCTCACCTCCCCCCCTCAACCCGTCCCTTGTATCCGAACTTTATAGTTAATATTTAGAAATTTTGTATTGAATGTAACCAAATTATATTTATCTGAAACAATACATAGGTATTCACTTGATGTATGTTTCACAATTCTCTAGATATCTATACATTTGAGAACAATCTGACAAAATCACACATTATTTAGCAACACAATGTATGGTTTATTTTATTTCTTGATATACTATAAAAACAAATAATTTGTAATTAACTGGCTAATTCCTGATGGCGGTCCACTAACAAAGACATTAAATGAAGGTTCTCATTTGAATCACGTTTGCAGTTATGTATTGCAGCAGTTGTGCGTATGTGATGCTTGCCTCCCCAGCGACCAAAACCATAAATTAAAACTTACTCCCCAAACTAATACATACTCATACTTCAATCAAGTGTTACATACCACAGGTTACCCTAGAGTTAAACCTGTTAAAAGTTACCTTCAAGTAGAAGATCAAGTAGAATAATTCAATCTCGCTTATAGATGCAATTTTCAAAGGCAGGGAAAGGTTTAGTCTTTACGCTTAGGTCAGCACTTTGGGTAAGTGAATTGATAGAAGAGGTTCCACTTTAAACCTAAAAGAATCACTTTTTTCTTAGCAGTTCTAGTAATTTAGGGTAAGAAATGTGTTTATTATAAAATGTATATAAGTATACATAAATTGCCATGGCATTTACATTTCATTTTGTGTTTGTACCTTAAAGAAATTTCTCATTACTCATTACGATGCTCGTGTTTTAACTAATCCAGATGTAACAATAAACCGAGCTTTGATATGTGAAGGTCCGAGGGTTTTTAAGAAATCCTAAGGTTGTATTCACCGTTGACCAATTACTTTGTAAGCAGATTGTTTTGATTTATATGCAATGTCCAATTAGCATATGCAGGTCACATTAAGATATGACCTGATTGGTTAGTTGATGCGCACCAGGAAACCAACGTATGTTATAAACCTCGACAAGTAACCAAAAAGATTATGTAAAGTTCTCGTAGTTCATTTATGATGTATATATATATATTTATATATAGTATATGTATTACGATTAGGAGGCCCCAGCATTGCCGGCTATAGGCTATGGGTCTCTATTTGGGATATTATGCAGCTACCAGAAAGTGGAGTTTTTTAGGGACGGGAAAGCTGATAGGATGAGATCAGTCTGCCTCTAACCCCCCCCCCCCCCCTGCAAGTCAGACAGGGACCGCCATCGCCGTTGCACATAACCTCCAACCTCTCAAGGGTCAGAGGGCCCCAGGAAGGTTCGTCCCAGCCCGCCAGACCGGAGAACGTCGGGTAAGGGCCTTCATCCCAGGCACCCGTCGCGTCGCAGGCAGACATGCAAGGCAGATCCACTACTCCCTCCAAGGGCTCGGACTACTAGTAGACTGGGTATCCAGGTTTAACTGGGAGTCTAGCCTCCAGAAGAGACAAGGAGGAACCAAGGTGAAAGGGAAGTTGGTCACACTAGATAGTCAAAAGAGCTACAAATAATGAGACAGCATCATGTTATTGTACCCAATGTCGACCTCTATACTAGTATAGACCAGTCAGAAAGCCGTCAAGGGCCATCCATATAATATTTAATATAAGGTTAACCATATAGGGTTAACTTAATTTGTAGAATATAAATACTGCGGTTAAGTGTGTTTGTGTGACTGGATTTCGTCTTCCAGTGACAGAGTTTTCGTTGTTTTACAAATAGATGTTAAATACATTCGTTCAACCAAAACCACAGACATAATTAGTTTTATATAATATAGTGTTAAAGTATTATACGAAGTTCTTACCTTCCAAGGGGATCAAATTTAACATATTTTAGTAACTTATTAAAAATCATGAACTCCCAGACATTCCATTTTACATCTCAAACCTCCGTCTCTCATGGAAATGAGGATTTGCTAACACATTTGACTCTCAATGTAGTTTTTAACGCGAATACTCTTTGAATATTGAAATATAATATTTTTGATACAGTATAAATCTGATCATTAACATACTACAAAAGACGCCATCTCATAAAATCACACTATTGCCTATTTAATGGTGACCTCTATAAATTAATCATGAATTATTAATCACAATTATCAAGGGCAGTCTTGGACCTAGAGTATTTTCCACGATTTTAAAACTAAGGAGTGTTTCATTAGAAAGTTAAACTAGTGCTATTTACACTTGTTTTAGGTTAAACAAAGTTATCACCGCTATCACTCAAACCAGCAAGACTATATAAAATATTATTACGTAAACATAGCAGACATCAAGAACAAAAGTACTTCATTTAAAAGCAAATAATCAGCTGTTGGGTAATTAACATTTGTATCATATGACAAATATAAAATAAACTAGAAACATATCCAAAATGACGAGAAGCTAAACCAGGAATTTTTAATTTAAATATTCAAAATTTATACAAGAAGATCTTGTATTAATAAAGTAAATTAATAAAGTAAAGTTAAGGAACGTAAACATGGGGAAGTAATTATAAAATAAGGTTTATTGAATGTTTATTTTTAATATAACATGTAAGATGTTATATTGGAAAATATCATGATATCTATATATTTATTTTGTGGAAATGAAGAATGTAATTGTTTGTTTGATATTCTTATTCAAAATTCCGGTGTTTAATTTAATTTTCGCGTATATAAAATACCAAATGAATAAATGTGAAATGTGTATTATCCCAAAAACCTGTGATATAATTATATTTTATTAAAAGAAACGGCTGCTAATTTGTGTTACTATGGTAAATAACAAAAATGAAATACCATAACAAAGTTTAGTGTAGTTTTTAATCTGACAACACCAAGATGAAACAAAATGTATGATTCCAAAAATTTAGAATAAAAGAAATAAAGAAGGAAGAAATCCAAAATAAGATGAATCCAGGTACTACAAGAACTTCAACTTCATTCAACTAGTAAAACCAATAATTTTTTTAATAAGAACTTTGAACTTATGCGTGAATTCTTTTAATTAATTTGAAGACAAAATTATCTAAGGAAATGGACATTTGGAACAATCTATCAGGGGTCTCCTCAAGTCTGGACTCAGACTGACCATCTGTGTCCTGGTCGTGGCGTGGGTTAACGGTGGGAGTGGCTTGGCGACACTTCAGTGTCAGGACTGTGGAGTCCCTGGTCACCGTTCCAGGAGGTATGGCGGCTGTCCGATGTTTGAACCAGTGCCAAGGAGCCGTCATCCCCCCCAGCTGAGTCATCATCCCCCCCAGCTGCCGAGGAGCGATCCCCAACCCCGTCAGCCTGGCCGTGATCGTCCGAGGTCTTATGCTGAGGTGGCTTACACTCCATTGCTGAGCCCACCTTCCAGCCGCTCCCGCTCCCAGTCATCTGGAAACCTCGTGGCAGAGCTGCTTCAAGTCCCTCATGCTCCTCAGGCCAAACCTCAACCAAAGGCGGAGCTGAAGCAGCCGTTGACGATCCCCCGGCCCAGGCTGAGACTCTTCGCCACCCCTACACCACCACCACCACGGTGCCCTCCACCGCCCCGGCCATCTGAGGTGCTGCTCACACCGTCCCTCACTTCGGCCCCGGCCCCGGCCTCGACCCTGGCTCTGCCTCTTGCCACCGCCACTGTCAAGAGCCCACCAGAATCCCAGGAGCTCCCTGCCGCATCGGCTCCTGCAACTCCTCAGGCTCAGGCCTCTGCATCTCTTCCTGCCACTTCTGCTGCACCTGTTTCACCGGACCCGCCATACTCCCTGCATGGGGGTTCGGATGATAAGACCTCCACATCATCTGACGAGGAGATTGATGAGTGGGCTTCACCCCCGCTGACTAAGGTGCGCCGGGAGAGATTGGAGGTCTTGAGGAGAAAGTGCAGCAAGTACTTCGAGCCTGATGGAAATTTTGTAGACGGGTGGGCGGACCTCCTTCGTCAAGACCATCAGGATGCGGCCGACCCTGAGAAGTTTCTCGCCATCTCGGAGTATGTCCAACAGCTGCCCAGCAACCATGACAAAACATGGACCGATGCTCACTATGCCATCCAGGAGGCGGTGGACAACTATGTCTTCCAAAAATGTAATAAAGCCACTTATGAGGAGCTGCAGAGGCGAGTCAGGGACATTCGAGGCTCTCCAAGAATGGGGACATGGCGTTCCACTCCATCATTAATTTAAGTCTTGTTTTGCTTGTTGTATTGCTTGTTATTATTTTTCTCATTGCCTAATTCTGTTTTTTTTTTGCCACCTGCGAGTGGCAACCAACTATTTTGTTTGAACCATTGTGAGCATGCCTGTAAACATTTTTTGAAATAAAGTCAATCAAATATAAGTGAACCTAATTTGAGTCATAAAATAAAAAAAAATACAAAAAAAACCATTTGGTGTTATCGGGGTTTCGAGGGAACCATTGTTATTTGAATTTGAATTTCGTAAAATGTAACTTATTTTAGAACCTGAACGAAGTCTTTTAATTCAAGTGTACCTGTAGGGCAAAGATCTATGATCCAAGTGTAGATATTGTGTCTCTAGTAAACCGAGTGTAGCTGAGGTAAGTTACGGGCAAAAACAGAAAAGAAATATAATAATTTGTATTATTGTAAATTGAAAACCCATTCATTCATTCATATCATTGTAAATTGGGATTGTGGTTTGATAAGACACTACCTTAAAGTAAAACCATACAAATACTCTCACCTCGAGAAATGTTGAATTGGAACAGAATATTATTTGACACTATCATAATGGCAACTTCCTCTCAATTGCCAAGGCAACATTCTTTTTGAGATTTGGCAATTTTCTGTATGATATCAATTTAATTTTCCCGCCATACTTTTCAGCTCGCTTAGGTAATAAACTGCTGATTGATTGTTGCTGTGAACCAAGCTGACTGAGTCAGCGGTTATAACCTCAATCTCTTCAGCCAAAATTGATGAAAGTGAATATCTGTATTCTGCTTGGTATCCAACATTTCTGTTGTAGGAAATATTGTGTTTGTGATTCGAGAGTAAAGTTTCTTTACGCTCTTGATACGTAATGACTATTCAGGTGCTTGATGAAGGCCCTTGTTTGGCTCTACCTCTCACATCAACTTTGACCATGCACCGGGAAAAGGTTACTTTCTTTACTGGTAATTGTATATAGTATATTAAAAGTGTCCGGTCACCAAATTGTCCAAATTTTCTGACTGAATAATTATTCTTTTATATTCAAAGCAGAGAACTATTTATATTAAATCATACCTTTATGCCTTTCAATTCAAAAGTTGGTTTTAAGGTACTTTGAATTCGTCAGAGATGTTAATTTTGAATGTTATTTTAATACATTTGTATTCCATATTTACGTTATTTGATTACTATATTATACTATTTTACGTTATTATTCAAATCACTGTAGGTAAAATGTAATTTTAATATAACAATTAAAGCTACCAATAACCCAAAGTGTTAAAATAAAACGCTAAAGCGAATTTCCACTCTGGAATGAATCAGTGTCGTGGAATCTTTTACTGCCAGAATTATTCAATGGAAAGTTGAATTTATTCCTTCAGCCACACAGAATAAGTAGTTGGAGCGGTGTTTGTGGGAGGGATTAAAAGTTTTTTCATATCTGCCATCCATCGGTTGGTTATTGGTGTGTTCCAATATCGAAAAGAGTTCAGTTTTGTAGATCCATGTTTGCCCTTTGTCAACTTTTTCTTTAGATATTTAGGATATTATAATAAGGTTTGTGACGGAGAACGACTTACATTTCTGCTTGATGGACTTGGTTTCATTTTGTGAGTATGTATGTATTATACTATTATACTATTATTATTTTGTGAGTATGTATATATTATTAAGTTATATAGAACAGTTTTACATTAACAAGAATATTCAAATGAACAGCTTTCTGCAAGTAACCTCTAAACGAAGAGTAAAACTTTTAAGTTGGGTCGCAAAATAGAGCAAGGTCAACTTTAAGTTTATAGTTTAATCTCGAGGAAACTCTATCCGTTTCTCATAAAATATGAATTTTAGTATGCAAGGCGAGGAATAAAATATCGCCACCGCTTTTTAACACGTCAGAGGAAGTTTCTTCCATTAAAAGGTTTCGAAACAGTTCTTGTGATTAAGATCAAGTAAAAAAATATTGCTGGATTTGTATATTTCCCACTTTAAAATAACTTGATTCAATACAATAAAATATTCCGTTGCCTAAAATGATCTACCCGTTTCATAGGTAACGCAGTTTGTGCTTTGAAAGTTAACTTATTCATGTTTGGTTATTGTTATAATGTACTTTATTATTAATAATAATAATAAATATATTTTCCATTCTCTTGATGTAATAAACCGAATCTGTAAAAAGCGCAGAACTGCCCTTACTCGTGGATAACTTAGTCAAATATTTTATTACGATGGTTAAATAAATTCAAAGATTGTTATTGCAGCTATAATCCTGTTTATGATAAAGTGCCGTCTGCACAGTCAGCTGTTAGTTTTGTTATTTGATGGTGGTCCAAATAAACCAGTATTTATGGCTTTTAGCCGTCGTCAGTTGGTATATTTCTGGATTGTCATAGTTTAAAACGCATCCAGGTCAGTGCATCTAGGTGCACACAGTACTCAAGTATTTTATTTCAGTTTCTTCTGTTTATTATGCATAATCATTTACTTACAGTTCTTTGTTATTTATTTTGTATTTGCTACTCTATACTAAAGTAGTTTTTTTATAATTGCAGTCGTTTTTATATTATAAACTATGTACTATTTTAAACACCATCAGCGGATTACTAAACATCAACGTCAGTTGTGACTGTCATATCTTATGGAAAATGGAGTTATTCGAGTTTTTTATACTATTTGTAACCATCTTATCTATTTTCCTTAACAACTCCAATTGTTGTATGTTACCTAAAATAGTATCAAAAATAGATAAGAAGTTTTGGAAGCGATTTTATGAATGAATTAAAAATATTAAATGTATAGTAAGATTTGTTTTTACAATAATACTTTATGACGTCACTTATAATCTAATATCTCTATCCTAGACTTAATGTTATTGATAAGGTAAACTGCTGTTGTATAAATGGGTAGGTAAACAATAGATATATCGCAGAACCATCTCGGATTTTGTCGTTTACCCAGAGCGGGAACATAAAACAGCTGTGACAACATTCACCGATCCAATATTGTATTTATCCATTGTATGAACTAGTGGTTTAATTATTTTCATATGGGTGAAATTTGCCTAATATTTTCACGAGGACGTGAGTTAATTTTGTGTATAATTTGACTAGTAGATGATTTTACTTCACCTAAATGAAGAAATATTTCGTAATATTTTGTTTTTTACATGTATATATATATATATATATATATATATAAACAAAACACACTGCATTACCGTGTTTTTTATGTTTATCGCACAACATAAACTCTAGTAGACCATATAACATTAATTTTTTACTTAATTATTACATGACAAATGCTATTGTATCATATCAACTTGTGTTAGTATAATTACATGATACATTACACATTACATTACATGATAATTTAAACTCTAGAGTAACCTGGTTATGGAAAAATAAAATTAAACAGAAAGGAAATTATTTGCCAAGTCCGCATAAACGAGTTTGAGAGGATTAGGAAAACGTGCTTGGATTCTCTTGCAAATGAGAGAAAATTTCTGGTTTTGGCGGATGTGAATAAAATTCACGTTCTTGGGTAGCATGTTTCTTATTGTTACAAATAAACAAGTAAAAATTACTTGTAGGGTTGAAGAACATAATTAATTCGTTATTGTTTAAAAACAGCGTGAATAAAAACCAAGCAAAACAATTTAATTTGTTTCTGTTTTTTAGTTCCCACTAAACATTTTAATAACATACAATACTAGTTACCACAAACTATCAGCACAAAAATACTTTACAAGATACCTTATTTATTTATTTGACCAATGCTATTAGAGGAACGTCAATGACACATCAAAAAGCTTGATTAAAAACTTTAAAAATTGTCTAACTCAATTTTGAAAAACTACGTAAATAATTAATTATTATAAGTATCACAATCGTTTCAGTAAAATAATGCATTCTAACGTCGCGTAGTCAAGAATTTACCGCTCTTTAGTTAGGTTACACCTACTTAATTATTCCATTGTCTCTGTGAACGCCAACTCATCCATAAACTGCAGCCCAGTCAATAAACAGCCATGTCTGATTGACAATGCAACTGGAAGAGTCAATAGTGTTGATTATTTGGTATAACTGATATTGTGATGAGTTCAATTACATTAAAAGAGTAATTTTGACCTAATAATACATATTTTCGAAAAGTGTTACGTATCTAGAAACAAACAGTGATGATTTGTTAATATTTCTATATTTTATTAATATATTATATAATATATATATAATATAGTTACTGAAATAACGACACCGTTTGTTTGTCATGTGAAGAAGAAATAATTTAGTATTCAAATCACTTTGTATCCCTTTATTAAAATTATGAAAATTTAAAGTTTATTATTTTTCAAAAATAATGTTGCACGCATAATAGTACAGATTGGTTCATAAAATTTCATAAAGTAATTTTTCACTTAATAACATTACAATCAAGACACGCAATTTGAAACAAACACTATCTATAGAAGAAAAAGATTACTTAACAATCCAGTGTATTTATATTCATTTAATCCCGTATCTCAGACAAACGTTCTTCTAGTATTCCCACCCTGGCTGTTTGATACAAAACTTAATTCCAGTTTCAAGACATTGTTGTTGCGATGATCATTATTTTGTTCCGTTTTTCATCAGCTAAACTTATGCAAATTCAAATAAACATTGTGTTATGTTTGTTGAATATTTTTCTGTGACGCATATAGAGGTGTTTTTATCATTATGATTTAACAACATGATTATAATATGATCGAAGCTAAAGCCTATCTTATGGGATGTGTGTCTGATTAACTTAATGTTCTTTGGAATTTTACAATAATTTGTTACACTTTTGAAAGTTGTCAAATCACAGTAGAATCAAAATCGAGGTTCTTTTGTATTAATATTTCATATTTACGAATAATATGATATACGATATTGCTGATATCTGCGATCTATTTGTCGCGCTATTATTAGGATATATTCTGTTCTTTATAATACAATTCAATTTTACTATTGTTTTAGTTCGAAACTGTGTTAACAGTTTGTGAATTAATAAATGTATCGCACATTTGTGTGAGGACAAATATAAGAAAAGAATATAGATAAATACCACAATACTAGGTGTACGCTCATTCCTCGCGTATAAGGATAATTGAAACACATGATCAAACTTAAATCGAGGCTCATAAAAAATTCAATATCTGATTAGAGTAACATCATCAGAATACATTCCGTTATCATTTAACTGCCGCCAGAATCCGGATTTTATGTCTATACAGTATAGCTATAGTTTTAGTCACTTCTCTAAGAATCAATTGTCGCGGTAGCTGAGGAGTATCGCGCTGGCTCTTGGAGCGTAAAGTCGCAGGTTCGGATCCCGCCGCCAACCTAACATTTTATCCGTAGAAAAACATACATACATTTATCACTTGTTTTTATCAAAGTAAATGTTGTATAAATACGTAAATTCATTTATTTTTAAAATAAATTGAAGATTTCAGGCATGGTTTGTTCTTAGGATTGGCATGGGTGTGTTATCTTAGAACAAACATAGCATTTTGGGCTAAGCAGTGACTTTAGCAGTGTGGTTTAATTTAACTTTTAAGAGAACAGCGAGTTTCCTATACGAACTAATGTTAACAATTTCTATAGGCCAAGTCAAAATATCCTTAAGGATTAACAATAAATCGTCAGGCCCAGTTATTTAGATGAAAAAATGAGATTCCAATATATTGTTTCAATAGCATAGGCTATCATGAAATCAAATGCTATAAACATGGGTTGGCCCAAGTCCGTACATGAAACTTCTAAAATGACAAGTAGCCTAAGTGTATATGCCTACATTTTATAGTAGTTCTTACTTTAATAAATTTGTAACAAACAAAGCGATTGCACTGAACCCTAAACTAACAGTTTTTTTTATGACGGAATAGTCGAGAGTGGGGTTGCAAATTCCTATCTGTAGAGTATTTTAGGATGACAGCTTTGGGCTTAGCGAAAATGTGAGGGCTGAATGGTAACCTGTGGATTTTAACTAACGCCGTTTATTACTAGCAAGACCCGTTAAGTGCCTTTATATTTTTATGTATTTTCTTATGTCTATCCATTTATATGTTCGTTTAGTGCCTACTAAAATTGTAATAGAAGGGTTTTAGTAAGTCCTAATTTAGTTTTCATCACAGACTCCCAAATGAGCAGATTTGCTTCACTCACCCGCTCTACTCCCATAACACCTCGCTATCCTAACGGACCCCTCGTAAAGCCAAGTGTCGCGGTCAAGCCACTGCTACAACACAACTGGTGAGTTAAGCGAGTTTATCAAGACATGCCCTAATTAGTGGTTGTAGCCAGCCACAGTTTTAAACCTTTTTTATATTTTCCCATTTTTTCGCCAAAATTAAATATCCTTTGGTTCTCAAATCGATAAGAAATGTTCATTGCATTGATGTTTTATCTCAAAACACATTGAAATACTTATATGATTTTTGTGTTATAGCAGATTGTTTACGCTTGTCTACGCCAATGGAACTTTGTATTTAACTAGAGGTTAACGGTCCAATTTTACCAAAGTAATGTCGGCGCCCTGGGAATCGAACCCGTAACCTCATGCTATATGAAAGATGCTATTTGAATAAATGATAAGAGTTTTTTTTTATGTGTTTCAATTTCTATTTTCATTTTGGTGTATTTATATAAATGTGTTATTTGGAAACCTCAAAACATAATTAAATCGCTCTGTCGTTATCTGATTGATTTAATAAACACAAACGGAAATAAGTTCTAATTTACCGTAATGAAAAATAATTCTTATATCGTACATACCAAAATATCATATTTCAACTATAACTACAGCTTCTTGCAAGTAAATCTCTAAACTTATAGTGATACTGTTAAACTGGGTCGCAGTGTCGATCAAGGTCAACTTGATCGTTCAATTGTTCTGCCTTATGAAAACTTTATCCCATTCTCATAAAATGTGACTAGCAGTACAAAAAGAGATGTAATAAACTCTCTTCCAGTTTTTAACACATAACCGGAAGTTTCTCACTATCCTAGAACCAAAATAGTTCAGTGGAGCCGGAAGTTCATTCCCTTTTTTTTCTAAATTAATATTTTTCGTCATACTGCTTCAAAAACATCTGTTTTTGACAGATGCGTTGAGATTCAAAAGTTCTTCTTTTTAGTCTTTGGATAATAACATATGTTTTGATGATCATTATCGTACTAGTACTAAAAAGATCATTGTTGATGATACTTTTGATTCGAGGTCGTCATGAATCGATTAAAATTCATTCGATTATAAATAATCGAAACATTCATTGTTATTATCGAAACATTCATTGTTGTATTGCTATTTGAAGAACAACCGATTGATTCGAACCACAATGATTGGTTTGAAGTGATCGACTCAACAACCGATAGATATGAATGAACCAAAATTATGCATGTGCAACAGCTGATTGTTTCAAGAGACAAGCTGAAAGAAACATTTGAGGTTATGAAGACAAAGTACGTAAATTTTACTTTTGTTTTTATTTAAACCTTAAGTTCTTTGGCAGTATGACGAAAAATATAGTTCGTCACTCGGATCAAAAGTGTCTTTTTAATACTCGCTCATTTCCCAGCCTCGGCTTCGCCTCGGCAGTTAAACTGGAGCTCGTATTAAAAAGATCCACTTTTGATCCTAGTGACGAAATATACTATTCCTTGCTTTTAAATTTGTAGTTTGTGAAAGAAAAATATATATTCAAAGTACAATTTTAACTGTTTTTATATAATTTTATTTGTTCTTAGTTCTTCAATTCAATTCCAATTTTGTTTTGATCCGCTCCATTGCGCTTATCACGCAGCACGCATTACACTGTTACACATTAACACACATTAACAGACCATAATTCAGTTGCGAGACACATACGTAACAATAAATACGTTTATAACATTCACTGGTATCTTAAACTGTTTCTTCTATACTTTTATGTTACGGTTTCGTTGGTCAGTTGAATCAACAATTTGTTTTAACACTAGGCATAAAAACACTGCATAACTTATCAGCGAAATAAATAAATAAAAATGCAAAACAATCACAAAAATTAAAAATAAATTATGTTAATTTAATTTAATAATTAAGACTTGTATCTGTATATAACGGATAACTTATACTTAACAAACGCTTAAACTGTCATTTTACAGTTTTAATGAACCATTGGCAGTGGACCATGGAAGGTGTCCCAGAATGTTAGGGCCCGGTCAAGTTGCACTGCGTTTGAGGATCTCAAGTTGTGTGGCTTGTTGACTACTTCCAAGAATACTTCTACTTTACTTAAAATTCTCTGTATTTAAAATATTTCTATTTGCCGTGTTAATTTAACCACGAGTTCCAGATTTAGTTATCAATTAAAATTTGGTTTATTGAAAATCCCGTTAAATACCTTTTTCGATGACAGTTCAAAAACCAAATTTTCCTATTAAAATCTGTTCAGGTAAAACGCTTAAACTGTCATTTACAGTTTTAATGAACCATTGGCAGTGGATCATGGAAGGTGTCCCAGAATGTTGGGGGCCGGGGCCCGGTCAAGTTGCACTGCGTTTGAGGATCTCAAGTTGTGTGGTTTATTGACTACTTCCAAGAATACTTCTACTTTACTTAAAATTCTCTGTATTTAAAATATTTCTATTTGCCGTGTTAATTTAACCACGAGTTCCAGATTTAGTTATCAATTAAAATTTGATTTATTGAAAATCCCGTTAAATACCTTTTTCGACGACAGTTCAAAAACCAAATTTCCCTATTAAAATCTGTTCAGGTAAAACGCTTAAACTGTAATTTTACAGTTTTAATGAACTATTGGCAGTGGATCATGGAAGGTGTCCCAGAATGTTAGGGGCCGGTCAAGTTGCACTGCGTTTGAGGATCTCAAGTCGTGTGGCTTATTGACTACTTCCAAGAATACTTATACTTTACTTAAAATTCTCTGTATTTAATATATTTCTATTTGCCATGTTAATTTAACCACGAATTCCAGATTTAGTTATCAATTAAAATTTGATTTATTGAAAATCCCGTTAAATACCTTTTTCGATGACAGTTCAAAAACCAAATTTCCCTATTAAAATCTGTTCAGGGGCTAAAATGTATATAACTTATAAATGTTGTTGATTATTAAGTTGTACTATACTCTTATATAATTGCAAGATTTTATTTTCTTATTATTGAATTTGTGGCGGATATTGAAAAAAAACGTTGTATAAGATTTCTAAGGAATAGCTGAAAAGGATTAATGCTACAATTACTATTTTTTTTAACTAAGCATTTTCTGCGTATAGTCGCGTGTTAACATTATCATTAGGCTTAGGTTGTTGAAAACAACTGAGTACTGGTTACTACATGATTATTATTATATCCATGTTAAATAAATGACTGGTTTTACGACTTTAATTTATAATAATTGTTTCTTTATTGTACCTAATAAAGACATTTTAAAAAACTTTATAAACCTCCTAAAAAAAATCAACGCTTCAACACTATCAGAATAATTACTTTGGTTGAAGTTGTGCATTTTGATCCGAAATACCTCGCCCGACAAGGAAAAAAGGGGGAAATTAAACCTGGTCTTATTCTCTATATACGATAAGAAAATAAATTAAATGTTGTTATCATCTTCACCTGCAACTTGAATCGTTTTCTAATGATAGCTCCCACTCACCCCTTGTTTTATAAGTTTGCAATCGTAATATGATTCATTATAAAGAATAATTCAAATATCAGCTATAATATCTAATATAAGCTATAATATTCTAATATCAGCCCTTAATGAAATATTATAATGAAGTAACTTGTTTGTAACTAGTGTTTTTAAACAGGCTGGTATTGGGTATCTTAACCATTACAGCCGACCAATGTTAAAAGTCGAGTTTTGAAGTAGATTAAACCTACAACTAACTAAAGATATTGAAAAAGTTTACTCTCGTATATGTGGTGTGTCTTTGACCACTGTAGGATCAAAACAGGTAGGAGAAAAGAACGTTAATTGCGGCTTTTGCTCACGTAGTTCATGATAAAAATGGGGTTTTTCCTTGTAATTTTATTTTTAGTTCGGTTGGGATTAACTATTACTATCTCAGAACAATAAATCATAATTCTTTGAGTTAATCTTATCATGTATTTGTATAAACATATTATAACAGTTATTATTATTGGTCATATACAGAAGCGTGTTGCCGCGATAATTGTGTGCGACGATACACTATATATTTTTAACAGTCAATGTATTAATTTATTAAAAGTTCGTCTGAACTCCTTCAGTGGCACTGTAATTCACTTAACCAAGAGCCTTTCCCACCCACGCTTGCCAGAGCAGCTGTATCTCTTGAGACAAGGCATCTTGCGGATATCTGTAAAACTAACAAGATAAACTTTGTCAGTCATAGAAATTAATAACTTATATGTTTTATAAAAGCTTTAAACACATGTTACTACATTACACGAATTCCAATACAACGGTGATACTGTACATCATATCAAACCCATGTCATCATTATCATTCGATTTTTTAAAAGAAATTCTCCTTGCATTTGTCTTGGTATTTTAGTTTTTAAGAAGACTATGGTGCAAATTATTTTTAATTAGTAGTAGTCTAAATTATGTTCTGATCAAAATATATTCTACAGAGATACTGAGATACTTTCGGATAATTTATTGTTTGTTTAATCACTTTCCTTAGAAAAATTATCATATGTATACAGTTTTTCTGTGAACCAAAGCGTAACAACCTGAACTGCTGAAATCCCAAAATTGGTTTACTCAGTAAAAAGGAGTGAAAACTCCCAATACTGGTTTAAATATTAAAACTATACTAAACTCAAGTTAAGTTGTTTTATGGTGTTTATTTCAGTTTATGTACAGCTTAGTAAATTAAAGTTATTTTGTATACTTATGCTTAGTTACTACTTTATTAACGATGGTTTTAAATTCGAAGGTTTTTTTTTGGCAGCTAGGTACAAATTAGTTTTGCTTCATGGTGTGATTTTCTCCATAGACAGAAACTAATGCCAGTAAGATAGTTATAATGTATCATAAAGAGCCTTGTAACCAGTTTTCGCTTTTTATTCCAAGGGTCAAACGTCCAAATAAACGAAACATAATAGTATATTTGAAAATAAATAAACATGCATTCTATAGTTTTGTGGGTTTATTTTGAATCTTTTAATTGTACTAGAAACTCATAAACAACATTTCATTAAATAATTGTCTAAAAATTAAATCATTCGAAAATACCTTGACGCAACTAAGGCGTATTTTAAGGCGAATATGAATGAATGATGAGTGTACAATTTCAACTTAACATTAGGGAAACATTCAAAATAATTGTCCCACTAGCCAATTATTAATGTCACGTCAGATAAATTGTTGATTCAAAGAAGGGTTCATAAGATTGAATAGTGAAATATATTACCAGAGCCGGCTAGTCACTTTTTAGCGAATTTCCCCTATAGGGAAGAAGCTATTACCGTAGGTCTCATGGTAAGACTTAAGCCCGAGACCATGATAACTTTTCATTTTGAGGTCCCCAGATGCCAAAAACACCATTCGTTCAAATTTGTATATATATATATATATATATATATATATATATATATATATGTGTGTCCGTAAGCACGATAACTCTCGTAAAAAAGGTGCGATCTTAATGAAATTTGGTACAAATGTGTAAAGTACCATTTATTTGAACGAGTTCGAAAACCAGATGAATCGCACCATCCGAAGGGGGGTTTTGTACCCCAAAAATGTGTTTTTGGGGTTTTCACATTTAATTCTAATTTAAATCAAATTTTAATTTATACCATTGAATTCAGCTTAAAAAAACAAACAATTTGGTATTTTGATCATTGCTCTATGTCAATTGGTTACCAAGATATTGAAAGTGCTAAACACAGTACGTTGTCTAATGTTATTCTTATGGAGAAAAAAAAAATTGTATATCTCGCTTATTTATGAACATAAACTGGCGAAATTTGGTATATAGCTTGATCTGCTTATGGTTTATTGTTGTTTGCACAAAAAAATTGTTCGCCTATGGCTCCTGTAGCAGCAAACCTAGGTACTTGGTCCCCATGTTATTCTTATGAAAAATACTTAAAATGTTATATATCGCTTATTTATGAATGTATATGGATGAAACTTGGTATGTGACTTCACTAAGATGAGTTCTATTGATATTTGCATAAAAACCCATTATTTTGTGTGCCTTGTTGCAGCAAACCTGCGTACTCATCCCCAATGTTATTCTTATGGAGGATAATTAATATTTTTAATATCGCTTGTTTGTGAATACATTTCTTATTAATCCTGTTAAGTGTTATAATGTGTTATGTTATATATTCATTGGAAATTCGCTGAGTATGCAGGTTTGCTGCGACGGGGGTATTTATCTAAAGTGCTGGGCTCACCTACCCTTGAGGAAACGTAAACTACCCTAATCTCTGTCAGTTGAAGCTCTTAACTAAATCAATTCCCACGAAACCTCATTACGTTATTTAACGGGAAACGCTGCCTCAAACCCCTCTGTTAAATAATCCTATGTGGTGTCAATTCAATAGGTTTGGACGACCACCGGACAGTGAGTCCTTTTCATTGCTTTGTGTAACTAAAATGTACATTTTCTGTGTATTTTTATATATTGATGACAATTTTGGAGGATGAATTAACATTCTGCTGTTTTGATAAGGGATCCATGTGAGCCGAAACAATAGTCAGCAAATTGCGGTGGAAGGAATTGTGGTCGACAACTATGATAACCTGTTTATAAATACCCCCGTTGCAGCAAACCTGCATAATCAGCGAATTTTCAATGAATATACAACATAAAACATTAAGCCACTTGACAGGATTCATAAGAAATATATTCACAAACAAGCGATATTTAAAATATTAATTATTCTCCATAAGAATGACATTGGGGATGAGTACGCAGGTTTGCTGAAACAAGGAACACAAATAATGTTTTTATGAAAATATCAATAGAACTCATCTAAGTGAAGTCACATACCAAGTTTCATCCATATACATTCTTAAATAAGCGATATATAACATTTTAATTATTTTCCATAAGATTAACGTGGGGACCGAGTACCTTACCGTAGGTTTGCTGCTACGGGAACCATAGGCGAAAAATTTGTTTTTTGTGCAAACAATAAACCACAACCAGATGAATCCATATACCAAATTTCGTCAGTTTATGATCATAAATAAGTGAGATATATCATTTTTCTTTTTCTCCATAAGAATAACATTAGACAACGTACTGTGTTTAGCACATCCAATATCTCAGTAACCAATTGACGTAGAGCAATGATAAAAATACCAATTTTTTCATGCTGAATTCAATGGTGAAAACTTAAATTTGATTAAAATAAAAATTTCGTGTGGAAACCCCAAAAAACCCATTTTTGGGGTACAAAACCCCCCAAAAACCCCACTTCCGATGGTGTGACTCGCTTGGTTTTCGAACTCATTCAAATAAATGGTACTTTACATATTTGTACCAAATTTCATTAAGATCGGACCTTTTTTACGAGAGTTATCGTGCTTACGGACACATATATATATATATATATATATATATATATATATATATATATATGTATATATATATATATATATATAAATTTGAACAAATGGTGTTTTTGGCATCTGGGGACCTCAAAATGAAAAGTTATCACGGTCTCGGGCTTAAGTCTTACCATGAGACCTACGGCAATAGCTTCTTCCCTATAGGGGAAATTCGCTAATAAGTCGATTATAACATTATGTGCATTGGAAAGCTATGCTCAGTGCTGCTCGTGGACGCGCTTCCTACTTAGATTGAAAAATCATATTTTTCCAAGCAATAGTCAGCCAAGAGGGAATTTTCTTATTTCCTGTACTTATCGAAAACGACCAGGCATACTCTCTAAGTAGAATAATATTGGCTGAATGAAAATCTAAAACGACCAAGGTCTCTTTTTTACATTATTAAATGAACTGGCTCGACCCGGGGATTCTTTTTCGATGTAACTATTTAAAACTGATTGCAAAAGTGAAATAAGTATATATTTTGACAACAAAAAATGTATCGTGATAGAAATATTAATCTTGCCCTAAAATTTATTGTCGTTCCAAAGAATGTTTACAATATTTGTTGGCAGACCCGGTGTAAGCGCATCTTTAATTTTACAATGTGCTGCATTCGCTGATGAACTATCTTGGATAGTAATTAGATGATTAAAAACCACTCGATCGTAATGTCTGTAACGTAAAAAGTCGTGTTACAAAAATATTTACATTATAGCTATAGTTGGAAAATAATAGGTCTGTGAAGGTACTGAAAGTGGTTTCAATTCAAATTCAAATGACTTTATTTCCTCCAAACTGAATAAGTTGCGTTAGCATTCGTCTTAACTAACATTTGTTTTAAAACTAAACAGGAGTTTTAAAACTATAACTGTTCAAGAGAACTGTTATAGAATGCGTGAAACATGATTTATGAGTTTAGATGTAAATCAACTGCTAATAAATTTTGCTATAAAAGTTAAGAGATGAGGTGAATCTTTATTCTTTTAAACACAAAGGACGAAGTGAATTGTTTAATATTTGATAGAATAATAGTAGTACTAATTGGACACACTACTAATGAAGGAAAATATGAGGAAAGTAGTAGGTAAATGCAATTGAAGAAAGTAATTTCAGTTATTTGATGTTTTGAAGATGGGATTATTTTCGTTATCAATTCTACCACAAGGTCACTTGACACATGCATAACAAACTCGATCAGAATATATGCATTTATAAGTAAGGTTTAAATTCAATTTTGTCCTCTGAACATCCCTGGACAAATTACGGCGTTGTGTACTTTCAATTCCTAAATTTTCTTAATTTAATTTCATCATCTGCTTCTTCTTTTAGGTAATAACCATATGTATTTTATTGTATATGGATTTTCATAATTTATCTTATATAATACTACAGCGTGTGGTTTAGGTTCAAATTGCAAATTACAAAATACATCAAAATCAGCGAACGTAATATTTATTTTATCGAGGTTTGGTGTACGTATACAATCCATGATGTCGTTTTAGCGAATTTCCCCTATAGGGAAGAAGCTATTACCGTAGGTCTCATGGTAAGACTTAAGTCCGAGACCATGATAACTCTTTGTTTTGAGGTCCCCATATGCCAAAAACCCCATTCGTTCAAATTTATACATATATATATATATGTATATGTATATATGTATATGTGTATATATGTATATATATATATAAGTGTCCGTTAACACGATAACTTGAGTAAAAAACGTGCGATTTTGATGAAATTTTGCTCAAATGTGTAAAATGACATTTATGATTTTAAGTTCGAAAACCAAAAAAATCGGACCACGGGAAGGGGGGTTTATGGGGGTTTTAAATTTTCCAAAAATCAGTTTTTTGCATTTTTCACCCTAAAATTTTTAAAAAACTTAATTTTGGTTTTGACCATGTTTTAGAGCTTAAAAAAACAAATAATATAGTATTTTGAATTATTAACCTAGTTTAAGTGGTTGCGGAGAAAATCCAAAAAACCTGCTCATAAAATCTCCCATGTTAATCTTATGGGAAAAAGGTTTCTGGCCTTTCCTCTGTTTATTTTAATGTAAACTTCACATTTGCTTTTACCAATCAGTTCAGTTTCACAAAACAATCATTTTGGTTTTTAAATTGTGATTCTACACCTAACCGTTGCAGAGATATTCAAAGTGCTAAACACAGTACATTGTCCAATGTTATCCTTATGGAGAATAAATAAAATTTGATATCTCGATTATTTATGAATGTATGTTGATGAATCTTGGTATGTGGCGTAGTACTGGTATATTGATATTTGCACAAAAAATTGATTTTTTTTATTATTCCCGTAGCAGCAAACCTGCGTACTCATCCCCCATGTTATTCTTATGGAGGATAAGTAAAATGTAATGACTCCCATAATAATGAACAAAAATTAATAAAACTTGGTATGTAGCTTCACTTGGTTGAGTTATATTGATAATTATTTAAAAACCCATTTTTTTTTTGTTCCTTGTTGCAGCAAACCTGCTTTCTCAGCCCCCATGTTATTCTTATGGAGAATAATTAGAATGTTATATAGTGCTTATTTATGATTGAATATTGATGAAACTTGGTAATTGGCTTCGCCTAGTTAAATTCTATTTATATTTGCATAAAAACCAATTGTTTGTCTTCCTTGTTTCAGCAAACCTACGTACTCATTACCAATGTTATTCTTATGGAGAATAATTAAAATTGCTTATATATGAATATATTTTTATGAAACTTGATATGCGGCTTTATTTAGTATTAAGACATATAATATGCATTGGAAATTCGCTGAGTACGCAGGTTTGCTGCGACGGGGGTATTTTTCTGTAGCATGTTAAACAAAAAATCTCAGCAAAGAGTTTCCATCTGACGTTAATTAAGTTTGAACAAATTTGATTTTAAACCAAACTACTGAGTCTGTAAACAATTATTATTTATTATAAACCTACGTTGGGGGATAACTGTGGGTTTGTGCTTCATAAATAGCACATAAGCATTGCAGCCTTACGTTAAAAGAGGTATTTTTCCCACTTCAAAAATTTTCCAAAAGTGCACACGTAAATTCTATTTTATATCAGTTTTGTGAACATATATTTTATAAGAGAGATGATATCAATTAGCTTAAGGAACTGGAAATAAAATCTTCCGGTGACTTAATTTTAATACATTTATATATATATATATATATACAAATCACAAACCCACTAAACCACCACCCATGAAGAAACGTAAAATACCCGTTTAAAATTAACGTTATAATATTAATTTGTAAACTTGACAATTAACACCAAATGACTAATGAAAACAATTTAATTGCTGCAAATGTTCAAAGTAAAGAGCTGATAGCTCTGTCATTTTATCGAATAGCAAAATTATTGGATTCTCTGGTGGCTCCACATAGTATTTTGTATTTATACAAAATCATGTTATATCTAGGGAAGTCAAGCCTATAGACTAATTAAGAGTTCCTTTAATCTAATAAATAAATCACAAGCCAACGGATTACGAATTAAAGTGTGGGTTAAATTGTAAAGAATTATTGGTAATTTACATTTCATGTTATTTATAAGTACAAAAATAATTTAATTACTGCTCAATAAATACGACAATTGTATAAAGTTTATTAGTAAATTAATATATTAAACTTTTAAAAAGTAAACCAATTGTTCAGATGAACAGACAACACAACAACTTGCAGATAAAGTTGATTTACAAAAAGCTGCTGTGAAACAATTTACACATTGTTTTAGGTTTTTGTTCTCACTTTGTAGCTAATATCACTTAATCCTCATCGTATGTTTTCAAACAAATATGATCTTTGACTTAACGCGGTGCACACAACTTTGTTTGTCTGTTTGGAACTAAGTTATTAGGAGATAAAAAGTCCACAGTATAAACATTTACTCAAATTCTAATTTTATCTATGTTCGTGATTAAACTTTTCTTCATGGTAGTGTTTTTCAAGTTAACTACACATGAAAGGTAGTGACTGAGATTGGCAATGCTTGCAGAGGAACAAATATTAACATAGTGGTTCTCAAATCCATCCATCGTAGAGCATTTGCTGCATTAGATGCAACATAATATAATACCCCCGTAGCAGCAAACCTGCGTACTCAGCGAATTTCCAATGCATATATATGTATCTTAATACCACATAAAGCCACATACCAAGTTTCATTAATATACATCCATAAATAAACGATTTATGACATTTTAATTATTCTCCATAAGAATAACATGGCAGCTGAGTATGCAGGTTTGCTGAAGCAAGGAACACAAAAAATGGGGTTTTATACAAATATCAATATAACTCATGTAGGTAAAGCCACATACCAAATTTCATTAATTTATTTTCATAATGAAGGCAGATAACACGTTACTTATTCTCCATAAGAATAACATGGGGCTGAGTACGCAGGTTTGCTGCTACGGGAGCCTTGGGTAAAAAATTGTCTTTTTGGGCAAATATCAATGGTCCACAACCAGATGAAGCCATATACCAAGTTTCGTCAGTATACGTTCATAAATAAGCGAGATATAAAATTTTTATTTTTCTCCATAAGAATAACATTAGACAACGTACTGTGTTTAGCACTTTCAATATCTCGGTAACCAATTGACGTAGAGAAATGATCAAAATACCAAATTTTGTGTTTTTTTAAGCTGAATCCAATGGGGAAAAATAAAATCTGACTATTTCCAAAATTATATGTAAAAAATTCAAAAAACCCATTTTTGGGGTACAAAACCCCCCCAAAATACCCCTTTGGATAGAGCGATCTGGCTAGTTTTCGAACTTAAAGTCATAAATGTTGCTTTACACGTTTATAGCAAATTTCATCAAAATCGGATAATTTTTACGAGAGTTATCGTGCTCACGGACACATATATATATATATATATATATATATATATATATATATATAAATATATACATATATATATATATATATATATATATATATATATATATATATATATATATATATATATATATATATATATACAGTTTCGAACGAATGGTGTTTTTGGGGTCTGGGGACCTCAAAACGAAAAGTTATCATGGTCCCGGGCCTAGGTCTTACCATGCCGACTACGGTAATAGCTTCTTCCCTATAGGGGAAATTCGCTAAAATGGTTCAAAACGTCACTACAAGACTAGTAAAGGTCCTGAGAAGTCTTAAATAAAAATTAAACTTTGTTTAACATAACATATTGTTTAAGGCGTCATTGAAAGATAGTCATCTTGGGACCAAAAACATATTCATGAAGATTTGTTTCGTAATCTTTGATCCAGCCTCCATACGTTTTCTATCAAATTAGGGAGTTTAAAATCAACAACTATTTTTAAATCCTTAAACTTGTTTGTAAATCTCCCTGTTTGATGTAGTGAAAACCCGCTGTACAACTAGAGCAGTGTCGCTGTAGAGAATGCAGAGGAACTTATGACAAGTGCACTCCTGGGACTCATCTGTTCTCGGTGTGAGCGTTTCGACAGTCAACGCGTCACTGGCTGCGATTTACAGCGGACTAGGAGGCAATCTTGTTGAAATAACCAGGTGACTCAACAAATCATTGTGTTGAACAAGATAACATTAAATCAGATACAACTGTGAAGGTATTATATATAACTCGGGGAACTGAAATATTGCAATTTCCAATAAAGTAAATTTACTCACTTAGCTACACAAATATTGAATTGATTGTTGCTGCTCTAGGATTGTTTTGTATTTTATTAGAATTAAATCAGAATTACAGTTATTTACCGTTTTTATATGAATAACATATTATACAGTAATTTTTTTTATTTACCTGCAGTGCTTCAATGTAACAATAATTTCTACTGAAAGATTTGCAGATAAAATATTTTTCTGTATAATATATTGGTTTATCTATAAACGTCTATAAATAACTGTGATAATTGTATTTTTACTAACATTTCATTTTTATTATGTAGGTTTTAGTTATATCTTTTTTATGTATGCAATCATTTATTGGGAATTGTTAATAGAGGCTCATTTTAAAACCAAGTCTACGAAAAGAGAAAGACGAAATTTACGTTTTTATTGGAAAATAAAATTAATGAATTCATTAATGAAAAATCAATGGCATTGGGCAAAAACCTAAAATTTTTTCTTTCAGTGATATATAAAATAATTCTGAGCATAAACTATATGTTTTATTTTCTTCGCTGCCTTGTAAAGCTTTTTGTATCATACTATACTACTTCGAAACTAGTCTTTTTCAATATCAACTAAGATATTCGAAAGTTAATAGGAGCAGTGTATATTTTGTAAATCACTTAATTTATCAATAATTCCGTATTGTGGTTTTATAACTGAAAATGCTTTCTTGCTTTAAATGTAATTTTCGCTAGCATGGCGACCACAGCTTGTGTCTACCAATGTATATACGTTTTAGGATTTGTAAATTTTCAAACAATCTTCGGTAAATGTCACTAGCATAAGTCAAAGTATTTTTAAGTGCTTTAGGGGTTTCAACCCTCACACCTAAAAAGGGGTTGCTAGGGGTAGTTTTCTTTTTAAGTATCAACCCCTAACAAGTTGCATATAATTTTAAAGAGGATAAGAAATAAAATGAATGCCGTAAACTAAACTTCACTAAGTTTATTTAATTTAGTGTTATGACCAGCCAAAAATGTATTGATTTTGTTATTTAAAGTGTTAGTATTCACCTCCATACCAGAAATCAGATACAGAGTGGAAAAATCCAACTTTCTCTTGATCAGACTTTTGAACAAAAACCGTTTAAGTGCAAGAAAGTCATTTTAAAACCTTCTTTATTTTTGCTAAGGCTTATTCAGTCAAGATATTGCCAAGAAGTGAATGGAGCCTGGCAAAAATAAAGAAGGTTTTAAAATGAATTTTTTGCACTTTAAATGGTCTTTGTTTAAAGGTCTGATCAAGGGAAAGTTGTATTTGCCCACTTTTTATCTGGTTTCTGGAAAAGTAATTCATTTTTTGCTGGCAATAACATTATATTACATATACATAGAAAGTTCTAGTTTACGGCATTCATTTTATTTGTTATCTTCTTTAAAATTATATGCAACTTGTTAGAGATTGCTATTTAAAAAATTAAAAAACCCCCAGCAACCCCCAATTATTAGTGAGGGTCGAAACCCTTAACCACTTAAAAATACTTTGACTTATGCTAGTTAAATTTACCAAAAATTGTTTGAAAACTTACAGTCGTTCAAAAATTAAGAGGGGGGACCTTAATGGGACACCCTGCATATTTGTTAGTGTTGTGAGACGTAGTTTATTTTATCCAGTTACTTTTAAAACTTAAAATAATTATTGAATAGTTGATTATATATTTCACTCAAGGTAAGCTTCGATCATATTAATCCAGACCATGTAGCTGTAGAACCAACAATGCAAACCTCTCTCCAATCAAATACATATAAGCCAACCCACTTAAATAGTCGGCTGTCGAACCGTCGCAGCAATTTTGATTTAATGCAATCACTGGTTAAAAAAATAACAATGTTGATATTATCTCAACCGAAGTGAAAATAAGCTGTAAGTATGTGACAAAAGTTTATCAAACGGCCGTAAGGTGGCCATCGGGCGGCTCCGGAGCTCTTACCATGAGACTTTCAAAACACAATGGGCCTAATGTCCCGTGGCGGGGATGTCTACTGGAAATGATCTCTTCCTATTTCACAACTATTCACTGTTCTTGGGTAAACCCCAAGCAATTGAAACAATGATTTCAGGGAGATAATTTTCCTGCTAAATAGTTTATCCCCATCCTCTACTAATGTAAATTGTAACAGTCTATAACAGTATAACATTATCTTCTAGTAGGACATTCGCTTTGCATAAGATCACTGTCATATTATTTTAGTTTTCTTTTTATATTCTTTGGGCTTTGTTTATTTATACACCCTAAAATTATAGTGGACAGTAGAGTGCAGTGGTTCTCTTCTAACCGGCACCTTTGGGACCACGGCCATGCCGGATAATAAGACATACATTGTTTTTAAAGGGGATATTGAAGATAATTAACTCCATACAAAACCCAAATGAATGAAACATATTTCCACATCGTTGTGAAGTAAAATACAGAATACAAAATACTGTAAAGTTTAAACCCTGAAAATGGCGTGCACAGTCCATTGCACTTGTGGCTCATGTCGGTAGAGCTCCGTGAGCGCCAAAACGTAACCAGAAAAAGCTGATCGTGAGTGGCTTGGCTGATACCGGATAAAAGAGCGTCTATAGATGGTTAAAATATTCTGTTAAAACTTTTAATGCGTTTTTTTAGGGAATTTCCCCTATAGAGAAGAAGCTATTACCGTAGTTGGCATGGTAAGACCTAAGCCCGGGACCGTGATAACTTTTAGTTTTGAGGTCCCCAGATGCCAAAAACGCCATTCGTTAAAAACTGTATATAAATATATGTGTGTGTGTGTGTAGTGTGTGTGTGTGTGTGTGTGTGTGTGTGTGTGTGTGTGTGTGTGTGTGTGTGTGTGTGTGTGTGTGTGTGTGTGTGTGTGTGTGTGTGTGTGTGTGTGTGTGTGTGTGTGTGTGCGTGTTCGAAAACCAGACAGATCGACCTAACTGAAGGGGTATTTTGGGGGGGTTTTTTACCCAAAAAATGGATTTTTTAGTTTTTAGATATAATTTTTGAAAAAGTCAAATTTTAGTTTTCCATTGGAATCAGCTTAAAAAGACGCACAATTTGGTCATTACTCTACGTCAAATGGTTACAGAGATATTGAAAGTGATAAACACAGTACGTTGTCCATTGTTATTCTTATGGAGAATAAGACAAATTGTATATCTTGCTTATTTATCAACTCATCCTGATGAAACTTGGTATATTGCTTCATATCATTGTGGTCTATTAATATTTGCACTAAAAAACATTTGTTGGCCGATAGTTCTCGTAGCATCAAACCTTCGTACTCAGCTCCCATTTTATTCTTTTAGAGAATAAGTACCGTGTTAACTCCCTTAATTATAAACATAAATTAATAAAATGTGGTATGTGGCTTTACCTTCTTGAGTTATATTGATATTTGTTTAAACCCCCATTTTTTGTGTTCCTTGCTTCAGCAACCCTAAATACTCAGCCGCCATGTTATTCTTGTGGAGAATAATTCAAATGTCGTATATCGTTTATTTATGAATGTATATTGATGAAAATTGGTATGTGGCTTTGTGTGGTATTAAGATACATATATATATGCAATGGAAATTCGCTGAGTATGCAGGTTTTCTGCTACGGGGGTACTTTCCTTAAAGGTACATATGAAATTAACATAAGACTATTCTTCAATTAAATGTTGTCAACTAAATTTTCAGGTAATTTAAAAATACAATATTATGAATTACGTTTAAAGTTTCAAATAAATGTGGTGTGACCATTTTAATGTTCCTACCAGCTGTGCCCCAACTTGACTCCCTCTCTCAACCCTCTACTGTTGAGGGTGATGATATTGTTTACAACACTCTACACTGAGAGCTTCTACATAATGATATTTCACAGAAAGTCCTCACGTGACTTGATCATTGAAATATCAATTTATAAAATAATTTCCTTTACTTTGTTTTTAGCGAATTTCCCCTATAGGGAAGAAGCTATTACCGTAGTCGGCATGGTAAGACCTAGGCCCGGGACCATGATAACTTTTCGTTTTGAGGTCCCCAGACCCCAAAAACACCGTTCGTTCGAAACTGTATATATCTATATATATATATATATATATATATATATATATGTGTGTCCGTGAGCACGATAACTCTCGTAAAAATTATCCGATTTTGATGAAATTTGGTATAAACGTGTAAAGTAAAATTTATGACTTTAAGTTCGAAAACCAGCCAGATCGCTTTATCCGAAGGGGTATTTTGGGGGGGTTTTGTACCCCAAAAATGGGTTTTTTGAATTTTTTACATATAATTTTGGAAAAAGTCAAATTTTAGTTTTTACCATTGGATTCAGCTTAAAAAAACACACAATTTGGTATTTTGATCATTTCTCTACGTCAATTGGTTACCGAGATATTGAAAGTGCTAAACACAGTACGTTGTCTAATGTTATTCTTATGGAGGAAAAGAAAAATTTTATATCTCGCTTATTTATGAACGTATACTGACAAAACTAGGTATACGGCTTCATCTGGTTGTGGACCATTGATATTTGCTCAAAAAAACAATTTTTTGCCAAAGGCTCCCGTAGCAGCAAACCTCCATACTCAGCCCCATGTTATTCTTATGGAGAATAAGTAACGTGTTATCTCCCTTAATTATGAAAATAAATTAATGAAATTTGGTACGTGGCTTTACCTAAATGAGTTATATTGATATCTGTATAAAACCCCATTTTTTGTTTTCCTTCCTTCAGCAAACCTGCATACTCAGCCGCCATGTTATTCTTATGGAGAATAATTAAAATGTCATAAATCGTTTATTTATGAATGTATATTGATGAAACTTGGTATGTGGCTTTATGTGGTATTAAGATACATATATATGCATTGGAAATTCGCTGAGTATGCAGGTTTGCTGCTACGGGGGTATTATTTCATTGTTGGTGATCGTGAGTTTATATTATTTAATAAATTAATTGTTGCAGACATTTGCCACCACTAATTGAGAAAAGAATGTTTCACGACGTTACGGGATCTGAAATCTGATTCCGTCCTCAGGTGAGAAGAATATTTATAGGATAGTAAAATTATAGGTACAATACAGGCAAAGCTGGAAAAAGCACCAACGAGCTAAAACAAAAATTGTAAATCATTCAAAATAAATTAAATACAAATGTTCTATTATTTAGCTTTTTGGTTTTTTTCAGCATTGCATGGATTGCACTAATAATTTTGTTTTGTTCTAGTTATTCTTCTCATGCACCTGAAGACGGGATTAGACTCCAGATCCCGAAACGTCGTGATACTTTTTTCTCATTTGATAATGGCAAATGTCCGCAACAATTTATTAAACACCAATGTCCATTTCCTACATATTGTGCAGTCTTGGGCTAAGGGGCTACGCTTTTGGTAATTTGAGGGAATATATATTATATCCGAAACGTAAATTTAGCTTCTGCATCGATTAATTTTAGATTTTTCTCTTCTTTTCTACACATCGCCAAGCATCAGCTGGCAAAGAAGAATTAAAAACATAAACCCTTCTCATCGATCATCATACTAAAATCTTAAGAGATTTTGTTACAAACATTAACAGCGTAAAATAAAGTTCAAGAAAAATGCGCTTATCGTTTAGTTTGATATTATTATTTCGCTATTTGTAAAACTAGGTTACAAAAAGAATAAAATATAAGATCTAGATTATTGTTATAGCAGTTTGTAAAGTTTGCAAATATAGTTGTATCCAGCCGTAGTTGAGGAACTTTATTGTGTTAAAAATAATAGAAAATAATTAAACAAACAACTAGGTTAAGTGAGGTATTTGGGACTCCGCTGTGTCGTTCAACGACTTTGAGGTGGTCAGACAGTTGCATTACTGTCAATTCCCTTTTACAACCCCGTTCTAGAAAAATCTAACTTTATACTTGTTAGTGAATTTCCTTTGGAAAGTGAACTATTAGCATGACCCGCAAGGTGAAACTTAAGCCCGGGACCACCATAGAAGTTCCTAACGTGTCCCCCTGAACACGTTTTGGGGGGTCGTTCAAAATTTGATATATATATATATGTATATATATATATATATATGTATATATATATATATATATGTATATATATATATATATATATATATATGTGTGTGTGTGTGTGTGTGTGTGTGTATGCACTCTAGCGGTCGCTTTTTTTGTCCGATTTACTTCAAATTCGGTAGGAACGTTCCTTTCTACAATATGTTGGACAAGTTCGTTGGGAAAAACAATCGGAAAACTCTAAACCCATTTTTTGGGGATTAATCTTTCAAATTTCGAGTTTTCGGGCCCAAAAAAGGTCATAAAAGCCCCAGATGTAAAATTAATTAATGTAAAAAGATGGGAATTAGTGAGGCAAAACGTTTAAACTCTCTCTCGTCATTCTAGCATAAATATTTACCGAGTTATTAAACTAAATGTGTATCGGCTAAACACAGTACGTTGTCTTATGGGGGTTTTACACTATAAAAGCCTGTTATTCCTTTGTTAGAGTACTTTTATTATCCCCAGCAACCTCACGCCTACTTTCAAGCCTGTCTGGTCCCTCTCCTAACCTTATAATGCGCAAAATTGTATTCCCAGCTAAGCAAGTAAATAAAACCAGGAGTATCAGAACAGCAAAAAAAATCAAAAAAATGTTTTTATATTTCAATAAAAATTGGACAAATGTATGTTTTTACACTGATTTTGAGTTTTAAAAGTTTTTATTTGGAAACTTCCCTCACGTCAGCGTGCTGCGTGCAAACTCGTTTTAAATTTTCTCAGCGTAACACTAAATTTGTATTTAATATTTCATGCTTTTACTCATATTTATAATTTTACTTTATCTATTGTATCAGTTTTATTTCTTACTTTTAATCAATAATATTACTAATTAATTATCAAATATAATTGGCAGCTTAGGGTAATGTTGTCTAATATAGACAAAATAATATACAGGTTTCTCAATATAATGCAAAGATTCAAAACTAAACCATCCTGACAATTTTATGTTATTTTATTTTTTTCAATTCACAACCTGCAATCGGTCTCAACATTTTACACATAAATGCCTACTTAACATTCTAGCCTTGACAAACCACATTTCCTATTTACATAGGCCCTTAAATTTCCCAACTGTATTACTTTGTAATTTTCTGGTTACAAATATAGTTATTTATCTTCTTTGCTTATCAATACATAAAGCCAAACCGTACAAGGAACTTTTGAGAAAACTCCTTCAACCAAATACTTCACAAAGTGATGGTCTATGAGCAGTGTGTTGGTATATTGTATTTGAATAACAATTATTACATTTATTGTACAATTTATCAGCTAATATGAACCAATCTTACCTAAATATTGGATGATTTATTTGTAGTTAATAGTTTTTGCGTGCAAACACTTTGTTTGTATTTAATGTTTTATATAAATTATATTAATATTTTAGTCCTAAATAATCAACAGCCTCACATAAATCGAGGGAAAATCTCTACTAAAACATCTATTATAATATCAAAAGGAGTCTGTAAAATTTTTATAAAAATCGGCTTGGTGTTCAATAAAGTTGAAGATGAGATTGGATGTAAACGCTGACAATGTTTACGGTGGATTCTCCGACAAATTGAAAGTCTGCCGCGGTCTGCAGCGAGTAATGAGTGCCACCCGAAATTGTTTCTCTCGCCATCTCATAGTTCATACTTATTTTTGTATTATTTTTTACTGCAATTTATAATATTATTTCGCTATTAATATTTTACCCTCATCCACTCGTTTTTATTTTAAGAGCAATATTCTATAGGTAGGCTACCGTTTCAAGCGCAGAACGTTAAATTTAAATATATCGCAATATTTTCTTATAACTTAGTTAGTGAATCTGTTCATAGTTTATCTTGTAATGATAACTAGTATTTCCATGCGCAACTTGTGCATTCCATTTTGAGAAGCGAGAATAGTTAATCATGATGTAAATAGTTAAATAGTAAACAAAACAATGACAGTCTGTAGTTAGATATAATACTTATAACAGCTGTTTATTTGATTGAATTCAAATAAGAAAAAAACACATGTGACATAAATCAAATAAAACTCTCCTACATATGAATAACATGGGGACTTAAAAGTCCCGTGGGGCAGAGCCCTGAGGCCTAAATCGAAAATCTAAACCCAGTTTGCACATCTGCACACCTAGGCGCGCGTTTTAGTGTATAATATGTGGGGGTTAATCTTAAATACCCCCGTCGCAGCAAACCTGTGTACTCAGCGAATTTCCAATGCATGCATATTTTTCTCACTACCACATAAAGCCACTTACCAAGTTTCATAAAAATACATAAATAAATAGGTGATCTATAGCATTTTATTTATTCTCCATAAGAATAACATTATGGCTGAGTACGCAGGTTTGCTGAAACAAGGAACACAAAATATGTGTTTTTATGCAATTATCAATATAACTCAACAAGGTGAAGCTACATACTAAGTTTTATTAATTTATATTCAAAATTAAGGGAGATATAAAATTTTACTTATTCTCCATAAGAATAACATTAGGGCCGAGTATGCAGTTTGCTGCTACTGGGATAATCAACAAAAAAAATCAATTGTTTGTTCAAATATCAATATACCAGTACTATGTGAAGCCACATACCAAGTTTCATCAATATACATTTATAAATAATCGAGATATCAAATTTTATTTATCCTCCGTAAGGATAACATTGGACAACGTACTGTGTTTAGCACTTTGAATATCTCTGCAACAGTTGGACGTAGAATCACAATTTAAACACCAAAATGATTGTTTTGTAGAGCAGAATCGATTTGTAAAAGCAAATGTGATGTTTACATGTTTACATTAAAATGAACTGAGGAAAATTCAAAAACCTTTTTCCCATAAGATTAACATGGGAGATTTTATGAGCAGGTTTTATGGATTTTCTCCGCAACCACTTACCTAGGTTAATAATTCAAAATACTATATCATTTGTTTTTTAAGCTCTATAAAATGCTCAAAACCAAAAATGAGTGTTTTACAAATTTAAGGGTGAAAAGTGCAAAAAACTGATTTTTGGACAATTTAAAACCCCCATAAACTCCCTTTCCCACAGTCTGACTTTTCTTGGTTTTCGAACTTAAAGTCATGAATGTCACTTTACACATTTGAGCCAAATTTAATCGAAATCGGACTTTTTAATTCAAGTTATCGTGTTAACGGACACACACACACACACACACACACACACACACACACACACACACACACACACACAACACACACACACACACACACACACACACACACACACACAAAATGGAAAAATAGTGTTTTTGACATCTGGGGACTTCAAAACAAAAAGTTATCATGGTCTCGGGCTTAAGTCTTACCATGAGACCTACGGTAATAGCTTCTTCCCTATAGGGGAAATTCGCTAAAAAGGCTTATTTAAAAAAAATTGCATTTACAATTTGTATTTGCTTTTGCATTTTTGCATTAGTAATATTGATAGGTCTTGTGATTCTTAGATAAAGTAGGGCTCGTTGCTGTCGATTGTGGTGAGTTTTTATTCATTGTTGTAATATTTCGAAACTTATCTCTCGCACAAAATAATTAATAATTAATTCGTTAATTATTTTTAGAATAACTAATTTGTAGCCTGCTCCGATCGTGTGTTTCTGGACTTTTTTACGGTTAAACCAACTACCTTTATTTGCGAACAAAATCCTTCCCTGTACTATAACTTTTACAATCACTATTCTATATATTCTAAATAATTTGTTTCTATCCAAAGCAAAGACCTTATTAAAACACTAGATCGTTTTGCATTGGACCGCAGAGCCAATTCATTCCTGAGATAAATTGCTGACACAAGATCTTTTGCCGTGTGAGGTTAAATTAAAATAATTGTAAAAAATACACCTTTACAACCCTAGTAGATGTAAAACGCAAACTTTGAGCAACTGTACAAACCTTTAATTTTAATTTAATTATTTAACCTACTTAAAGTTATTTACTTATTTCTCCCAGACACTCTCAATTTAATTTGATATTTGTTCTCAGCCCTTCTGGGAAAATTCGACCCTCTTTTTAAATTTTTTTCTCGAGAAAGTCAAGACCCACATTTATAACCCCTTGTACCAATCTTGGCCTTCAATACACAACATCTTCTTGTGATAGAGCTCGACCTGAGCTCGACCTTCTTATGAGAAGCTCTATTTCCAGTAAAGATGTCCCCACTTTTTCATAATTTAATGAGTCCTGCTTTAAAGAAAGTACGATTCCTATCACTTTCAATGACTAAAGTTTTCTCTGCGGCTTTACGCTAGACTTCCGATTTTAAAAATATTGTAGTAGTCGAAAATGAGAAGTTCTAATTTTAAATAGGTACCGTGAATTTTAAATATTAAATGACGTTTTTTATGTGAGTGTTGCTAAATTAAAATAACCGTTAGTAGATATCTAATTATCTGATAGTTTAAATGTCTTTATCGGCAATTTTCTTTCAATAATTCTTATAGTAAAACAAAGAATCACTAAATATTTTGTTATTAGTAATTTGATAAAACTCATTTTATAGGTTGAAAGCATGTTTATTTGCTTAAATATACAGGGTGGCTCATGATAAATATCATGAGACATGATTATGCTCGTTAAATTACTTTATACTCATTCGAGTTTTGGAATTTGTTTACCAGTCTCTTACAAAACATTCTTGTTTTTAATTTTATCCTTGTAAATATTTCAGGTGAAAAATTTAAATGGAGAAAAATGTGATGTGGATATAGATTTATCTTCAGTTTGATTGCAAACCATAAATAAAATGTACGTTTTTTCTCTAAATAAATTTGAAACCGAGACCCCTAGAAAATAAACAAAGAGAAAATAAAACTAGAATTGTTGTAAGGTGAAATGCACAACGAAATATTAGCTTTCTTACACACTATTTTGTTTGATAATACATTAGTTTGATAATCCTACGTCTGATAATAATATAACTAAACTCTTTATTATGATTTGTATAGTTCCAGAAAATCAAAAATTCATGCAAAATCTTTTTTTCTAGGTAATATTTAACTTGTAGTATTAATATTAATTTTTCTATAATATTTCTAACAAAATTGTGTTCGAATTGGAGACTTTCTAGCCTAATGGTTAACTTCTTGGACTCAGTAACTTAAGGGTTCGATTTTAAATGTGTTGAATAAAACTAAAGTTTAAACAGCTTCCTCGAAAAGGTGTTACATTTACATTAAATAAACAAGCTTAGTCTGGTTGGAAACGGATACGTTAATTGTTCAATTATCTGTCTTATAAATAACGTACCTGGGCCGAGCTTTGCAGTCAGCTTGTTTAGATGACTTGGAGTAATATTTCACCACTTCCCCCTCCTGATAATAGGATTTTTATAGCTCATTTGGCTCTTTTCTACATTTTCAAAGTCACTCCAGTTGTTATTTGTAGCTCAATGTCCCTTTGATTTATTTTACCTCTCTATATATGTAATCTTCATTAAAATCTCTTTTAATCTCTGCTCTCAGGAAACCACATGTTTTTAACCACAAACAGCTGTTACAATTCTTTTGTTTTGATTTTAAACTCCATAAGCCCAATGTTAATTTGTTTGACTTTTCATTTTAATTTTTTTTACATTATTTGATTTTTCCTGAGGATGAGACCTGTCTAGAACTTATTTTTATCCCAGAAATGAGTTATTTCCAACATTATAAGGAAATCGTTGGTGCCGTTATTGAGATTAGTGTCGCAAGCAAGCACGGGTGCACGCAAACCTTACTCATATTAGAGTATAGGATAGGATTTCTAGGGATGAAACGCCCAGGTTTGTGTACGTCTTTGACCTTTGAACTTATTCTATTATTGGATTCACTAATTATTTAAATTTTCCTGGACTGCACAATTATTCTCAACAAGAAATATTATAACCAATTTAATACTTTTATTGAAACAATGTTTTCCTGTATAATCAACCTAAATCAAACCAACTAAAGCAATTAGGTAAATTGGATAACAATATATCTAACAAATGTGGTAGAGCCCTAGAAATAATATATCTAAATAAAGATATTTTATAAACTATTAGATATTTTAAGTAAAAAAATATAAATCTGTGGTAAAACATGAATAAATTAACTTTAACGGGTTATTAGCGGTTTAATTAAGAATACATATAAAATAAGTATTCAACAAAGACTGCATCCAACTTTGCAACCCGCAGACGTAGTGCAAAGTGTAGTATTATTTTCAGTAACTAGCTGTCTTGCTTTTACGGGACATTGGGTTTATTGTTGGTAGAAAAGCTTTTCTCTGTAAGAGTCCTGAAGGGCGGCTTTGCAATTATGATAACTGCATCCCCCTACCTTCCATTCCCCTCCATAGCCCAAGGCACCTAGCTGTCACGTTCTTTCTTTACTGAGATATTTAATTAAAACTTTCTTTTCGGCAAAAAACGTCTTTGAGGAAAAAGATAAGCTTGAAAAATAACCAATACGTGAGATTTTTAGTAATGAAACCTGCATCTGTCCTGCTGTTTCACTTGTTAATTTGTTGTTACTATTTATCCAATAGAAATTCATATTTGGTAAACTAATTGTGGGTACTGTACAGATGTTTCACATAAAAGCCACAACACATATTTTTTCGACAGAACCTCCAAATATCTCTTGATGAAAAGGGAAATTACAATAAAAAATTACAAAAATACAGTATCCTATGTAGTAATACTATGAAAGTAATATCCTATGTATTTACTTATACTTGCCTTGCCTTTTACTTATTTACCTACCTTCGTTAGGTTTTGATATCATAAGAAAAATCCCGGGTTTATATGAAGAAATATCGAACTGGAATATTATCCATGTATTTTAACTTAAAAGATAATGGTACATTTTACTCAATAAATTAAAATTATAACAAAATGAAATATGAAGATTAAAAAATAAACAATACCTAAAATAGTAAACTTTGTGAATTAAATTACAAATTAGTTCTAGTAAAACGATATTACCATGGATTAAATACTCCTTAGGATATTAATTAGTTGATCGAAAATGTGTCACAAGATTGAAATATTTAATTTCACATTTTTTATGTTTGTTTTTCAAATTCAACTCTTTACTCGCTAATATTGGCGTTCAATAGGGCTGTCCAAAAAACACAAAACCTAAATTTTCCCTGACGGGATATTTTACAGTCATGTTTTATTTTGTTATCATCTATAGTAGCCTACAATAACATTACATGTATTAACATTTTGAAGGTTTAACTTCTTTACAAATATATCAGGCTACAACATATCAATCAGAAAAATAGACAAACTTTTTTCTTGACAGGAAGCAAATGGTCGAGGAAGATTCACAGACGAAAATTAATTGTTGAAGTTTTGACAGTCACGTCTTTAGCCCTTTACGGTCGGTCTTACCTGGGACAGTTGTGGTTAATGGTTGTGGCTGACGTGACGTCACTATCTCTTTGTCCGAAACTAGTACGAAATCAGGATATATGAACCCGAGCAGTGGCTATCGCACCAATATGTCAGGTACATGACATAAAGTTACTATCATTTTACCAATGAACTGAAATGAATATTAAAAGAGTTTGTGGTTTATCCTAATTTGTATTAATCATTAAATCATTGAGTCATTGTCCAAGACGCCGACACAACTAGGGCGTATTTTAAGGGGAATATGAATGAATGATAAGTGTAGAATGGGTGAGATGCCTTTTGTAGCCTGGTTACTGACTAAGACTGACTGGTTCTTTAGTCAGGATTAATACTAAACCAATGGCAGCTGGATCCAGTAAGGAACCTTCAACAAATTATCTCAGGATTTTCCTCAAGATCGATCTGGCGAACTTCAGATTAAGAAGCGAGCACGCTAACCACTGTGCTACCCAGCAAATATATAACAATACTTTAGGAAATATAGTAATTTAAAACCTTAATAAAGGGACTCAATATTCAGGTGAAGCGTGTAACAATTAGCGCCATTAAGGTAAAGGGGTTCACTATAAATCTGCCCCTCCCATAAAATTCTATCTGACTGAGATTTCCCAGGATTTTTTAAAAAACATGTCAAGCATGCCATTATTATGACACAATGAAGAAAATTTGAAATTTAAAACATAGAAAGACGAACTCTTAAAGAACACTGTCACAGAGTGGTTTGAATATTTCATCAGTTTTACGACGGGAAGGTATCAGTTAGGAGATAAACCACGAAGTCAATTAACTTTGTTGCCGTGAAAATTACCAAAATTGTTTTCTAACCTCTAGAGGTCATAACGTTTAGTTTTCTCCACCCGCACCAAATTTGATATCCGTATTATCTTACATTTCGAACCCTACTTTTTTGTTGTATATTAACAATCAAATTTCATTTAATTTGGATTAAATACACAATATCATGTGCATAAAGGTGCAATACTTACTGTGGTAATAGTGTTATAAATGGGTCGTAATTAATTTGTTAATCGTGACTGCCCATGTCCTTATGGAATGGATCAGTCAGACAATTGAATAAGTCTCAGCTTTATTGATTCTGGGAATGAGAATTATTATGTATGCTAAAACTAAAGTAATAGACATTTAGTGTTTTAACATCATGAAAATAGGGGGAAAATGTATCAAACGTATGTGAACACTTTTTAGTTGGTTAGTAATAGTTTCAGAATTGTCTCAGTTCCTTCTTAAAACTTGTACTTTATGGAACGTTTTAAAAATCAACTCTAATTTTGTAAAGGTTAATTTTTCTTTCATTTACATTTTCAGATTTCTTATTATAGTTCAACACGATTTGTTAGACACATACATTAAATTTATGTTGAGAGTCTACAGCAAATTTGTGGGATTAATTTACTTTTATTTACTTACGCCTACTTGTTTAATACAGTACCCTAGGAAATTTTTTAATTAAATCTTTTATAGTTAAGAGATGCAATACAAACTTACTTAAGCGTTTTAACACGTTGTCTTTTATTTAGACGATGAATAAATTAATATATTTTGACTCGTGGATAAAACAACTTTTTGAATTGAAATCTTTATTAACTTTCAATTCTTATGACATAATAAAATAAATAAATGGAGGAACAAATAATAATTAATATAATATATAAATAAAAAAGATTTTTCTAAGGAGTTGGTAATACATAAATAATATAAAAAATAATTAAAACAGTAAAATAATATTAGTATATAACAATAAATACAAATTATGTGTGTGTGTGCGATCTTTCATCGTAATTATTACATTATCTTATAGGCAATAGGTAATTTTTATGGAGAGAATCACACCATGCAGCTGAACTAATTTGTACCAAGCTGGAAAAGGTCTTCGAATTTAAAACATAGTTAATAAAGTCGTAAATAAGCAAAAATAAACAACAAACGTCAAATTATTAAGCAGTAAATAAACTGTAATAAACACCGCAATAAAAAAATAATTAAAGGTGAATTTTGTATAGTTTTAATATTTAAACCAATTTTGGAAATTTCTTACTGTTTTTGGTTGGTAAAAAATTTTGGGACAATTTGTGAAGTAAGTTGATCAAACAAACAATTATCCAAAAGTATTTATTTAAAATATATATTTTTAAGAAAATAATTTAAGTCAATAATAATTAATATTAATTTGCACCATACTTCTTAAAAACTAAAATATCAAGACAAATGAAAGGAGAATTTCTTTTCAAGAAATAATCTAATGATAGTGATGGAATGGGTATGGCATGGTATACAGTATTACCGTTGAATTGGTATTGTGTACTGTAGTAAAACGTGTTTAACGCTTTTATAAAACATATAAGTTATTCATTTCCATGACTGACAAAGTTTATCTTGTTAGTTTTACAGATATCCGCAAGATGCCTTGTCTCAAGAGATACAGCTGCCACTGGCAACCGTGGGTGGGAAAGGCTCTTGGTTAAGTGAATTACAGTGCCATTGACGGAGTTCAGACGACCTTTTAATAAATTATTATATTGGCCATTAAAAATGCGTCCTGTACCATTGAGAAAAATTATCGCGGCAACACGCTTCTGTATATGACTAACAACAATAACTGTTGTATTATTGTTTATACAAATAAATTATAAGATTAAACCTAAGAATTATGATTTATTGTTCTGAGATAATACTAGTTAATCCAAACGGAGCTCAAAATAAAGTTACAAAGACAAAACAGATTTTTATCATGAACTTCGTGGACAAACGCCACAATTAACGTTCTTTTCTCCTATCTGTTTCGATCCTGCAGTGGTCAAAGCCACACCACATATACGAGAGTAAACTTTTTCAATATCTTTAGTTAGTTGTAGGTTTAATCTACTTCAAAACTCGACTTTTAACATTGGTCGGCCGTAGGTTTAATATTTTTCGTCACACTGCTTCAAAAACAACTGTTTTTGACAGATGCGTTGAGATTCAAAAGTTCTTCTTTTTAGTCTTTGGATAATAACATATGTTTTGATGATCATTATCGTACTAGTACTAAAAAGATCATTGTTGATGATACTTTTGATTCGAGGTCGTCATAAATCGATTAAAATTCATTCGATTATAAATAATCGAAACATTCATTGTTATTATCGAAACATTCATTGTTGTATTGTTATTATTTTTGCGTTCGTTTCCCGTACACCACTGGTGAGTGACAACTGTGAGTGACACGATGGACGAAGTTAGTAGGCCTAACGATTCGTATCGAAATATAATAGAAACAGCCCAAACAATCATATTTCCATGGCAACCGTGCCCAAATTGAATGTTTGTTTTGAAGACCAACCGATTGATTCGAACCACAATGATTGGTTTGAAGTGATCGACTCAACAACCGATAGATATGAATGAACCGAAGTTATGCATGTGCAACAGCTGATTGTTTCAAGAGACAAGCTGAAAGAAACATTTGAGGTTATGAAGACACAGTACGTAAATTTTACTTTTGTTTTTATTTAAACCTTAAGTTTTTTGGCAGTATGACGAAAAATATAGTTCGTTACTCGGATCAAAAGTGTCTTTTTAATACTCGCTCATTTCCCAGCCTCGGCTTCGCCTCGGCAGTTAAACTGGAGCTCGTATTAAAAAGATCCACTTTTGATCCTAGTGACAAAATATACTATTAAAATATTTATAAAAAAATGGTTGAGAAACCCAATACTAGTCTATTTATAAACACTAGTTATATTAACAAAAGTTACTAAATTATGATTTTTAATTATTAAGGTTTCACTAACTAATGTTTGAATCATTCTTTATAAATTATCATATCACAATTGGAAACTTAAGTATAAAATAAGGTATGAGTGCGAGTTATAATTAGGAAACCATTCAAGTTGCTGATGAAGATGATATAAATCAACAATTAATTTACTAAGAAAATAAGACCCGGAGAATATTTCCTCCTTCTTTTCCTTGTTGGGGGAAGTATTTCGGGTAAAGTAATTATTCTGATGGTTGTTAAATGTGTGGCTTTTGTTTAAAAGGATTTTAAAGGCTTTTTGTTTTAGAAAATGTATTTATTAAGTACAATAAAGACACACTATTGTAAATTAAAGGGGTAAAACATGTAATTTATTTTACGAGGATATAATGATAATCATGTAGTATCCAGTACTCAGTTGTTTTCAACAACCTAGCCCTAATGACAATATTAACACGTGACTACATGCAGACAATGCGTAGTTAAAATAAACGGTACATTATCAGGAAACTGACACATACTTTCTTCCTTTTATCGCAACTTCAATGAAAAAATTACTTTTTATTTACTAAACATAAAATATAAAGTAGGGTTGAATGAACAGAAAATCTTCTAAATAACTTGTTTAGAAATATATCCACTCAGATCCATTTTATGAAGGCACTACAGAATTCGTTGTTACACACAGTGGTTTTGAGAGGGGAAATGCCCCCTTGCCCCCCCAGGGTTAAGTTGCAACATGATTCGAATATCCTCTATTGGTTAATGATAAATTGACCTGCATATCAAGTTTAAACGAAATTTATCAGTAAATAAGAGAGAAATGTTAAGTTTTGTATTCCCCATAAGAATAACATTAGACAATGTGCTGCGTTTAAAGAAAAATTAAAATTAAAATTTTATTCGCAACCGCAATCGTAAAATAATAATTAAAAATACAAAATAATTTATATTTTTGAGCTTTTTTAATGGTGATAAGTCATATTTTTTACCATTTATGGGCATGAAAAATAATAAAAGACAAAATTGTAATACAGGAAGTTTTAAGTCCTGTGATTTCTGAACCCGATTTTTTCCAGGAATGCGGGTGGTATCATTTTGTCGAAAATCTAAAGCTCTATAAACTACTAAAGTTTAATCAAAATCGTTAAAGCCGATTTTGAAAATTTGGATTTTTCATGTTTTTAGCTGTTTTTGGGGATAATTAAAAATAAAACATTCAAAAAAACAAACGCCTCGAGATATTGTGGTTTAGACCCTAGATACCAAATTTAATCAACATCAGTGTGGGCTCTAGCTCTATACTCATCCAGACAGATAGACATCCAGACAGACAGACATCACGTAAAAATAACTTTTTGTGAGTTCATCAATACTCAAAATAACCTTATATTACACCACTCGGTGTTATGTATACACCTAGTATACACCTAGTTATTGCTTTCTATCTGTTGCTCCATATACTATGTATAGGGGGAGAAAGTAAAAAATGGTAACTGTAGCATTAATCCTCTTCAGCTCATCCTTAGTAAACCTATATCACTTTTTCAATATCCGCTAAAAATGAAATAATAAGAAAATCAAATCTTGTAAATATATGAGAACTAGTGGCTTGAAGGGGCCAAAGCCCTTAACCTTTTGCCAATACTCTGCGTCATATGATTTTTATGGTGAGGAAAGTAGAACATTGCCAGTGGCTTGAAGGGTCATTGCCCCTATAACCTTGCTCTAATACCCTGCATCATCTTTTTCACTCTTTACATACTGAGGAAAATAAAACACTATATGTAGGAACACATGTCAGTTCGTAAACAAAGTAGACACTTAATCACATGTTTTAATGTAAACAAAGCAGACGTTTTGAAATTCCTATGTTTTTTAAGGGCTATGTTTTAAGTTAATTCTCGTTTTTTGGTAAAATTTTGGAAATACTACTATTTTTCCCGAGTCCTTGGGATCAAGACCTTTAATTTGAGCCGTCTCCCATCATCCTGTAATTTGCCAAACTCGGAAAAATTTTGACTTAACAATTTCGCTTACAGAATTATATATAAAGATATAGTACAATATAATAATCAACAAAATTTATAATTTGTATCCATTTTAGCCACTGAACTGATTTTCATATGGAAATTTGGTTTTTGAACTGTCGTCGAAAAAGGTATGTAACCAGATTTTCAATAAACCAAACTTTAATTAATAACTAAAATTGGAATTCGTCACTAAATTAACTTAAAAATATAAATATGTTGATTCAGATCTTACTTATTTTTATGTTAATACTGTAATGTATTTTGCATAATAAGCCCGATGGAGCGGACGAATACAACATGTAAATTGAATTGAAGAACTGAAAATAAATTCAATTATGTAAAAACAATTTAATTGTACTTCGACAATTTTTTCACAATCCACAAATTAAAAAGCAAAGAAAATATTAATTTAGAAAAATAAGGGAATGAACTTCCGGCACCACCACTGAACTATTTTGGTTCTAGGATAGTGAGAAACTTCCGGTTATGTGTTAAAAACCGGAAAAGAGTTTATTACATCTCATTTCGTACTGAAAGTCACATTTTATGAAAATGGGATAAAGTTTTCATAAGGCAGAACGATTGAACGATCAAGTTGACCTTGTTCTACACTGCGACCCAGTTTAACAGTATTACTAAAGTTTAGAGATTGGCTTGCAAGAAGCAGTACTTCTAGTTGAAATATGATATTTTGGTAAGTAGGATATAAGAATTATTTGTCGTTAGGGTAAATTAGAATTGATTTTCATTGGAGTTTTTAAACCATTCAGATAACGACAGAGTGATTTAAGTATGTTTAGGGGTTTCAAATAACGAATTTATTTAAATACACCAAAATAAAAATAGAACTTGAAACACATGAGAAAAACCTCACATCATTTATTCAAATAGCATCTTTCTTATAGCAAGAGGTTACGGGTTCGATTCCTGGGGCACCCACATTACTGAGGTAAGTTTGGACCGTTATCCGCTAGTTAAATACAAAATTACACTGGCCTAAACAAGCATAACAAATCTGCTATAACATAAAAACGTATATTGAGTTTGTTTCGAGATAAAACATCAATGCAATTATCATTTCTTATGGATTTGAGAACCAAAGGATTTTTAATTTTGCCGAAAAAACGGGAAAATAAAAAAAAAGGTTTAAAACCGTGGCTGGCTGCAAACACTAAATAGGGCATGTCTTGATATACTCGCATAACTCACCAGTTGTGTGGTAGCAGTGGCTTGACCGCGAAACTTGGCTTTACGAGGGGTCCGTAAGAGCAGTGAGGGGCAATGGGAGTAGAGCGGGTGAGAGAAGCATATCTAGTCATTTGTGAGTCTGCGATGAAAACTAATTTAGGACTTATTAAACCCCTTCTGTTGCAACTGGAGTAGACACTAAACAAACATAAAAATAGATAAACAAATAAATGGATACATAAAAAATATAAAAATTTAAACAGAATATAAAGGCACTTGACGTGTTTTCCTATAGTAATAAACGGCGTTAGTTAAAAACCACCAGGATCAAAATTCAGCGTCACATTTTCGCTAAGCCCGAAGCTGTCACCTTATACTCTAAAAAGAATAAGGTTTGCTTGGTTGCATAATTACTTAACTAATGGTAAAATTACAACAACCTAATTAAAATAAAAAATATGCTATCATTCACATGTAAAGTATTAACATGTGATTACCAGAGAACAGTGAATAAAACTATTACATGAAGACTTCGTATAGAGTGGACATATTTAAATAAAATAAAACGTGTATACAACACATTTACATTAAAGAAACATTAAATTATAAAATCAACTGATCTAACATGCAGAAAAGTGGTTTGAGCGAAGCAAATATTTCGCAATGGAGAGGTCAGAGATGAAAAATTATTCTAGGCCTATTCGTCAAAAAACCCGAACCGGCCTTCTCTGAGCAAAGCTCGGTCCCCAAGGTACCTACACAAAAATTAGCACCAGATCGCTGTCCTTACTACTTTATTGTGTAATCGTCCAACTTGTGCTAAGGTTAAGAAATTGTATGTGACAGTTGCACTGCAGGGCAACTGTTCTCTAAAATATAATGCACATGAATGTTTGCATTGTGTTTCAACGCAAACTGCATTAGCTTGCAATTTAGATGTCGCATGAATAAAACAATGACGTGTGAATTCAGCGGGGAGTTTATAAATATGTGAAATACGAGGAAGAATATAATCGTCGTCTTTAGGAGACGGCTTAAAGTTCTCTAAGATCAAATTTAAAAAATACATCTGTTGCCGAGACTTAATTTTCTTAATCTAAAAATGAATATTTTTTTGTAATACAAATTATGTACAGAGTGAGACAGACCACCCGTCCAGAATGTTTAACGGGTGAACAGTTTGGTCTAAAGTCACCAACAAAAATTCTTCTTCACCAAAATGCATATGGGTAAACTATAAAAAATAGTTTCATCGAAATCCATGTACAGAATGTTCCTAAACTGAAGTCACGGGTTCGAATCTCAATGTATACATAGGAAAAGTTATATATCATTTTAAAGGTCTCGTAAAAAAAATACAATTTGGCAAATACAGAATTCACTTATCTTCATCCGTTTCAAAATGGCGGCATTTTTTGTGTAAAATATTGACATTTACGGAATACTCTGTATTTTCTAAACCACTACTCATATCTATTTTTCGATTCAAACTGTTTGCTCGTGATAAACTCAGCTTTACTGTGGTATGCTACATGATAGGTTTTTTTAGAAAACCTAAATTTTAAATAAAATATTTATTTTGGAAATGCCTATTATGCCCAAAATTCAAAAAAGTCAAATGGTAGCGCATGTCAGAAAGCATACCATTGAAAAAACCAACCATACTTTCAAATTTACACCAACCTTGTACCTATTTTAGTTTTTTCCCATATGAAATCCATGTTAATTTGCATAACACATGAATTGAATGTGGCTACAGAATACATGCAAGTGTTATGCAAATTAACATGCATTTCATATGGGAAAATTATGTTTTTTTACCGATGGCAGAAAAACCAAAAGAGATACAAAGTTGGTATAAATTTGAAAGTTGCTAATTGAAATTTAGGTTTTCTCAAAAAAGCCTGTCATGTAGCATACCGGTAAAGCTGAGTTTATCACGAGTAAGAAATTTGAGTCGGTAAAAAGATACAAATAGTGGTTAAGAAAGTACAGGGTATTCCGAAAATGTCAATATTTTACACAAAAATGGCCGCCATTTTGAAGCGGATAAAGATAATAGAATTCTGTTTTTGCCAAAATTTTCTTTTAACAAGACTTTTAAAAAGTATTTATAACTTTCCCTATGTTTACATAAGAAGATTTTGAGACTCGAGCCCGTGACCTTTAGTTTTGAAACATTCTGTACATAGATTTTGATGAAAATATTTGTAATGGATTGCCTATATGCGTTTTAGTGGGATGAACTTTGTATGGTGACTTTAGACCAAACCGTTCTCCTGTTATACATGAAGGACGGGTGGTCTGACTTACTCTGTATTTATATACTGGTTGTTTCTTATGGACTACTAAACCACTCAACCCAAGTTAATGAAACTTTGCAAGGTCATTCAAATTGACCCTAGGAAAGTTTAAAGCCATTAATAAAAGTCCTAGGACTGAAGGGCCTTTCTCACTGGACTTCACAGTTACCATGTTACTCTGTAGGAAGAAATAGCTGTTATAATTTTATAAGATAACTAATTATAAATATTGTAAGAAGCTGTGAATATATATGTAACGATTTGCAATGTTAATGTTGTAAGTAAAGAATGTTCAACACAATTATTGGGCCAAGCAACGCGCCGGAAACCGCTAGTAATAAAATTCAGCGTAATATAACCACCCTTATTCTGTTTAACATGAAAATCCAATTCCATCTGTAACAGTTTTGGGACTAAAATAAACACAGAGAAATATTAAACGTGTTGTCATAAAAGGGACACCAGAAAATAATCTGAGCCTAGACCACTGTTGTTAAATACCTCAAATATCTTTCTTTCCTAATCAGGTGAATCTATCCTTTTAGTTTAACAAACCACAAACGAAATACAATCACTCTATTTTAGAAGATTCGCATATTTTGAAGCCGAACTTATCTCAGTTATATGCGACTCCTCAATCGGTTTTCCAGGTATGGTTTTTCATCACTTTTGTTATGTTGATAAATTTCCCAATGAGAAAGCGCTTTAATTAAAAATAAATATACTTAATATTCTTGTATTTACCTATATTAATTTCTTATATCGTTCTCACACAAATGTACGATATATTTATTTATCCAAAAACTTTAAACACAGTTTCAAACTAAAACGATGGTAACATTGAATTTTATTATAAACAAAAGCATATATACTAATAATAACGCGACAAATAGATCGAAGAAATCAGCCACATTACTAATCGAGCTATTCATAAATATGAAAGATTAATACAAAAGGACATCGATGTAGACTGTCACACATACGACTACAGCACTTCTTCTCTGATTTTGCTGTGATTTGATAACTTTCTACACTTAAACAAATTATTGTTAACTTCCAAAGAACATAAATATAATCAGACATAGTCCAATGAGATAGGGTTTAGTTTTTATCATATTATTAAATCATAATGATAAAAAGACATCTAAAGGCATCACAGAAAAATAATCAACAAACATAACACAATGTTTATTTGAATTTTCAAAAGTTTAGCTGATGAAAGACGGAACAAAATAATGATCATCGCGCAACAACGTTGTCTGTAAGCTGGATTAAAGTTTTGTATCAAACAGCCAGGGCGGGAATATTACAAGGAAGATTCTGTGAGAGACGGGATTAAATGAATATAAATACACTGGGTTGTTAAATCATAATTTGTATGAATCTTCGACGGTGTTGGTTACCAAATACGGGACTTGATTGCAATGTTATTAAAAGGGAAGTTACTTGATGTAATTTATGAACCAATCAGTATTATTATGCATGCAAAATTATTTTTATTAGCTCGAAAAATGGTATGTTTTTTATAATATTAAGTTTAATATAAAGGGATGATATAAACACTGCATCGATAATGGACTCCGTATGGAAATTTTAACGTATTCATGTTGATATAATATACAAATAAGACCCTCATGGCCAAGTGGAAATTTAAAAAGCAACATTCTTGACGTTCTTCAAAGAGTAACACAAAATTATTTTTATCTTCCTGTTTAGGTTATATTAAATTCAGGAATTTAACCTCCTTAAAGGAGAGGTTTTTATTACAGTATGTTTTAGTATTGTGCAGCAAGCAAACCATGTGTTACGGAAAGGACTTACGTTTCCATAAGTTGAAACAGTCTAATAATAAAGACCCATTTATCAATGGAAACTTCATTTATAGAATTGGAGCAAAAGCTGCTTCAACTGGAAAAAAACTTTTATATTGCTGAATTGCATTTTTTCATTATTTATT